>BMAU01017770.1:0-295524 GCA_019973935.1 Trichonephila clavipes
GCAGCCGATCGCTGGTGCGTGTGATTGATCTGGCTGGTCAGGGCTCATGGTCATACGAATATCGAATTATAACGAGCGTTCTGAGTTTTTGCTCATGGTTATATTTTCGTTCATTTGCGCCTTCTTAAGAAGTGGAGCCATATATGCCGATAGCATTTGTTTAAAAATAATTATATCATCACTACGCAAGATTGAAAGTGAAACAACAAGTAACTTCCAGGCAGATTTGAGACAGACCAAATTGATATGCCATTTCGACCAGCGGATTTATCTAATGTACAACAGTTATCTAGAATGGCAATTACTCGTTTATGTGATGAAATTATTTATATTACAACAATAGCAAAATTTAACAATTCCTCATAAAATTCAATAAAAAATACGTTACGTATCTAAAAAAGTTTTCAGCTATTTGGTTCTGCCATATCTCCATGAGAGCGGAGTCAGGATATGCCGCAAAACTGTTGGCGCCTTTCGCATGCTTATGGAAAATACCAGTAAAATGGTGAAAGTTCTTTTTATATCATTTTAAAGATAATTAATATTCAATACAAACTTAATACTTGCAATGCAAGTTATACAAAAATAACTATTCATATTACATTATATACGATGATAGTAGTGAAATATCATGTTAAAACTTTGTTTTATTACAGCACGATTAACATGGAAAATATTTGCTTCTCTTTCTTTGTTAATACTATCGCGCCAGAAACAATAATAGTACCTTTACCATGGACAGCCCGCTTCGACATGATAAGGAAATACCGGTTTCGATGTAAACTCTTCTGGCCAGACAAATTTCCTCAATGATCTTACATAACGACATCACGCTGAGACCTTTTACCGTGTGGCAAAAATCGTTGCTGAAAAACAAATGCACACAGCCAACAGATCCCGATGGAGCCCCGGGATCTTCTAAAAATGCTTTTGTATTTTCTGACATTCGTTCGATGAAGACGACAATATTCAGCCGACATGCATGATCAAAAATCATAAAAATTATGGTAGAGCCTTACGTTTGCCGCCGATGCTTTTCCATTTATGTCGCAGCTGTTGCCAAATAACGATATCTTAGTTTCACTTCTTATATAACTTGCGAATCACGAATCATCTGGTTATTAATGCAAACTCTTCAGAAGTCTTTTTAATGTTGTTATAAATTGAGATGTTTTTCGCGGGAGAATTCTACTTCGACCTAATATTCGTTATCTTCTTAACCGACAGAAATAATAAAGAAATAGTCTGTTTTCGAGTTGATGTCATTTTGTTGGTGTGTGCAAATTAACGAGACGGTTTTTCAATATAATCTCTTGTATTAAAGCTTTTCTAAATCAATATAATGTCAAGATCCTCAATACGTAAGTGACATAATAAGCAACACTACTCAAAAGAATCAGAGGATAAGCTTCGATTGAAAAAGATGGAGCGCAATGATCGAGCGCCTTCAGATGGTGTCAGCAACACCGGTGCTCTGGGATAGATCTTCCCGATCAGCTGTGGGCAGTATTGTTAAAACACTCCCCTGCCGAACGAGGGTGTCAATGAGCCGCCGAGGCCGCCGTTCATTCGTCTCGTGCGCTCACGGAAGTTTCCCGAATGTTACCGGTACGGCCAAGCGCCTGGGTCTGTGCAGGCCCCATACACAGCCGATGGGCATAAGACGCGGGCCATCCACACCAATGTCCTGTTTCCGTAAGCATGGCAGCGATGACGCGGCGCATTACATGAACCGCAGTAACGCCTCTGAAACTGGGAACCGTTGATCATTGCAAATGAAAGATGTGTCTGCTGACCATCGCTAATGATTTGAACACGCGACCATCCTCTTCAATGATACTGAGGGTTTCCCGTTTCTCCAGATGAGTATGTGATGAGAGGCTATCAAACTGAATCTGCTTCATCTGTAAAGAAAATGTCCCCACCATTGTCTCACCCCGGAAATTACCACAGAGAATGCCTTCTCGAGGGGTAGGTGTTAGCGTACGTCGTACAGTAAATAGTTCATCATCGCGCAGTTTTCATAACGCGATATCGTCGTCCATCATCTGCGTGTCGACAGCCTGCCGCCGCCGCCTGGTCACGCATGTACCATCTCAGCTGAACCCCGTAGAGCTTAAAGTCGCATGTGAGCTACCCCCAGAAAGTCATTGACTTACCAGTTTTCCAACTTCCCACGATTGACCTGGTAAAGAACAGATGTCGTTTAACAGATTGAGGCACTCGGCGTGATTTTTACGGCGTGCAATTTTTCTTTGCCAGGAATACTGACGACATCGACAACATGCTTTATACTCACCGGCTTCACAGCCTGGCTCCGAAGGCCTGCATGCCGCGGTTATCACCTGAGCTTAATCTCGATTGGCTCAGCCGATGGCGCCACCCTATCACCAGTGTATATTGGAGACAACAGTATTTAGACTTCTGCCAACAGATGTAGCGCGCCTTCGACGTTCTCCCGATATAAAACATCTGTATAGCCACAACCGACATCTATTCCAGGTGATTTAACAGTTAATCATCTCTTAGTCACACGCCTAGGTGTTCAATCTACAATTTGTTTAATATCATTGTTTCTGATTAAATATTGGTTGTTGTCCCGGCCAAACTGACCCATCCACGAAGCCTATGTTGCTCTGGACATTCCGTCCAAATGAAAGTACCATATGAACTAATTGAGATACAAAAGATTTCCCGACATCATGTGGGTCGTGCTGAAGCATTTTTAAACTATCTTCTCGACAGAAAGATCGATGTGAAGCCGTAATAAAAAATGGTAAAATGTTACCTAACTTCGCACCGACACAGCCATCATTTGTATCTAATGCATATCGATGCTGTCGAAGATACTTTTGCTTGCAAAAGGTGTTTGAATGTTACTCATTTAATTAAGCATTAAAATTTCCTTAAAATGAAGTGAAAAGACTTTGATTTGAACACAACATTTATAGCTAATAAACTTAAAAACCTAACACCAAACATCAGAAAGGGGTCGAAGCGCTTTTGTATTGTCTTTAAACACACTTCCTTCAAATCTTATCTTTCATGAACCAGTACTGGTGTCATGCCTTTGTATAGTGGGTATGCAAAGCAAACGGTCCATGTGAGAAGTTTTTCCCCAGTGTCAGAGTTTGTTGGTCACTTCAAATCCCCAAATTAAAGCATCATCTTACGGCGGTGATGTACCCTTTCCAGTGAAAATATTGTTCTGGGATGCTTAAAGTTTTACCCAAACTGCGAACAATTATGCCGAAATTAGCCGGGCTGATCAAGGTACTCACATGCCACGGCAATCATCTTCATAACGTGACTACTATTTCATACCCTGAAAATCTGTCTAAACGCTATCGAATTTGTTGAAAGCAATACAACATATATTGAGAGGTTTAATCTTACTTATAGTTCATTATGATATGTTACTATCAATTTGAGCCAATTTGTATTCACTATTGACATAATGATAATGACCGCCCACATCAGGAGTTAATCTCTCAGTAGATCTGCCGAAATGAATATTCCCACGGCAAAACAATTTTCATCTCGCTGTTTTCCTTGCCCTTGATAATGCCCTTTGTCTATACTTCAAACTAGCTCATAAGCGACCATTAAAGTGACGAGCAACCTCGAACTTGTGTTAGCCGGCTCAACAACAGTACAAAACGTACAATCTGTAAGTAAATTATGTAAATAACTGGCTATTAGTAAATATTAGGTGTTGAAAATGCTCGAGAGCAAAATGTTAAACATTCTTTCGATTCGTAGGCTGGCTTCGAGATAAATGAAATAATTTTCATTAATATTTCTATAAAGGAACAAGTTTTCAGTGTGGAAAATATCTAAAATAGCAATCATACTTTAAAATACCAAACACATAAAAATAGTTATGCTTGTAAGAGATAAGACGCGCATGATATTTTCTGCAATAATTTAATTACTACAATAAGTTGATTTATAAAGTCGATATTCTAGTTGATGCTAGTATGTGTCAGTGTTTAAAATAATACTTTAAAAATAAAGCAGTACTTTTTAAAAATTATTTGTTGAAATATTTCAAAAATTACCCTATAATACTATAACTAAGGATTTCCAAGATTATGATAGAATTTATAATTTCTGCAGCTTTACATCGTAAGTAAAACGCACGCGTAATTGAAAAAAAAACTGAGAGGGTTTTGTGTTTGGTACTGAATTTGAGCAGGTGTCAAATCTTGTACCTCGTTGACGCTAATTTCTTCCGCGCTGGTCGGTCATGCCTTCAGCCTCGAAACAGCTGTTCTTTATTTTTTAGTACTTTTCTTCGAGCCTGCGAGAATTTTTTAGCTGCCTGACGTAATCTGACGATAATGTCACAGCCAGTCAGGTACATTACCTTCTTCGTTAATTTCGCCAGCCTTCTCTAAAATATACGCTATTTGATTCATCACAAACAACGGTTTACCCGCAGCAACTTCTCGGAAGCCTAGAATCAATGTGTCTTGTTATTTAAAAACTTTAAATTACGAATTTAAACTTTCAAATGTCTAATTTCTCCTAAACATTTCAGAGTGCCGATAAGTCTGAAATACACCATCTCGAACATTTTGCAACCGAGGGTTAATTGTAAAATTATTATTAATTGCAGATATACTGTATTTGATTTGTAGATAAAATTATGCATCGGTTCATCATCGCGCCGCAAGAATTTACTTTCAATGAGTTTTCCGCGATTTCACTGCAGAATCGCACGAACAGAGTAATGCGGCAACACCAAACCAGTCACAATCCATTTCAATGTCAATATTTATCATCGCGATATTCTCTTTACTCATACTAACATAAAAGTTTCAAAGCCCACTCTTACGCAGCTACCATTTTCGAATAATAATGCCGTATGGCCGTTTTAGTGGTACTTGAATATTTGTGTCGCCATCTCTCTATATGTAGTTCGAATATTTTCATGTGAAGCTCTTCGATCGATTTCACATCTGCGCTCAACCTCATCTTGAAGCATTGTGGCTGATTACCGTTTTACCTTATACCAAATGAATTTCGTACGATAGACAACACTTCTCACTCCGCCTCATTGCTATATATTATTACTTCCATCAATTTATTATCAATCTCTTCCAGCCTTCCAAATATCACAGTTATCAGGCATCTACAATACGACAAAGCCGCCATGCTTTTCGCGACTTCCTTAACACGCGAAAGTTTATTAATGGTCATGTGATTTTGTACCAACAGGATATTGCTGCAATGTGCAAAGTAATTCTAAACCTGTCTACAGCCACAGCAAAATATCTTCGTTACTTCGAGCATTGCTTTGATTCCCAGCAATACGTATTTCGTGCTCGAACATAAACCATGACTGGACTTCACACGGTTACGGTTTGGCGACATTAAACAACATGATTACCGATAAAATGGTAGTTAAAAGTTGACAAAATAAAAACGATATCCTTTTCGAAAGAGAAAGAGTTCTTTTTCACCTGGCCTTTTAACAAACATTGACTTTTAATGAACTGATATCCTGACATTTTATTAGCACACATTTTTATCTTCCTTTCTTGCAACATACCTTCATGATTTAATTCTCTAAATTTCTTTCTTAGACTTTTGTTCGAAATAGTCTTAGACCTTCAGGTAGCCTCAATCGAGTAGGGTACATTGTTTTCTGAACGGTCAACAACGCTGTTCCTGAATTTCGATAAGTTGTGAACGTGCCAGTATTACCAAAACAACAAAAACACATTGTAAGCGTGTGTCAATTAAGCAGCGTTTAATATTCATGAAAGGGCTCAAAAACAGAAAATAAAAAAGGTGGCGCGGAAATCGGCGGGTGGCGTGCTGTTTATTAGTTATACAAATTACATTTGAATTTTTCGACAACTTATGTTTTTTGTAATATATCATGGTGTTGGTATCAAATGTTCAACGAGGAATAACATATATTTCGTGAAAAATTCGAAAATAGAAGACAACATCTCGCATCTCTACTGTTATTTATCAGTGCTGTAAATAAATTCTAGCTTGCACACAAACTAATTTTATGTCTATGTCTTTATCACGGTTCATGTTTGGTCAGCCAAACTAATTTTATTGTCTATGCTTGTTCATAGTTTATGTAATAACCAATATTAAATCAATGAAATAGTTTAATTGCCTCCAATACAAATCGTCTTTTACAGTGTTCTGTAGCTGCATCATTTAAATAGACAGTTTGTTTCTTTTTTTTATAATGCTTATTGCAAGATTTTATCATTAATACAAAAATATTAAATTGAAATTAAAATAGGGTCATAATTTTAAAATAATATTATTATGTAATAGTTACATTTGCAAGAAATAAGCGAAATTACGTTGTTACCTTTTCGAAATAGTATACGTTGATGACTTTCACAGAATTATGTATCATACTTACCTACCTAATTTTGGTAATAAACATTTTTGTATTCAAAACTTTGAAAATATTGAAATTAAAAATATGAAAAAAGTTCAATTTCTTCACTAAAAAAATATTATTTATTATTCTATTTATTTTAAAAATGCTACAGTATCATATGTTATATTTAACTTTCTAAAAACAACTTCGTTTCAGAGTTATTATTTTAGATATCAGTACAACGGGTATTGGTATTTCTTATATCTATTACAAGTTTATACTTTGTAAATATTATGATTACATGACTATTCCTTTGTAACACGTGGAAAGACATTTTATTCTTTCACCTCAAAGAATTATACCTAAAATTACCTCACACAGCTTCTGACAATCATCTCCCAAGAAAGCCTTACTATTTGGCCTGATTCATGTTTAAAAACAAGTAATATGTAAAAACTTGAAGTCATTTCCTACTTAGAATAACAAAAAGTAGCCACTTCTTTAAATAGGTGCAATTAATATAAACATGGAAGAGTGTTTTTCCAGGTATAGAAGTGCCGTTGTTACATTGTTGATGGCATCGAAGCCAGTCAAGCGGCCTATTTCCCCAGTTTGGTATGGCAATTATCAAAACGAAACATCGCTGTGGAAAATTCAGAATGGGCCCAAAAATGATGGCTGTGCTGTTCCCGATTTTTCATGTTTAGTTCTTGTTAAGCGACGAAGCGCACTTCTGCCGAATGGTTATCAAACAACCAAATGAATTTGGAGCGAAACATACCGTTAGCGATGATCGCCTGGCGCTTTGCGAAAGCCGGCGGGACCCTTCTTCAGCGATGAAGCGTCAATGTCGTCAATGGGCGTTACAGAGCCATGATTACTAATCCTTTTCATCTCCGAGTTTGAAGGTCATGATAACCAGAGCCGTGGTCGCCATTCCAGCAACATGTCAATATTGTGCCAAAAGTCATTGTCGATACTAGCATTCACTACGTTTAGCTCGCACCGCCTTCAAGATCTTTATTAACATCGCTGACTGCGCTTTTCGCGGGGTTGGCGTGTCATTGGTCTGCTGCTGGTGGTCGCTTGACTTGGAAGATCGCCGTACATAGCCGATAGCGTCATCGTTGAAAGTCACGATACTGACGTCCACATTCAGTATCTGAGAAAAACAGAATATATGCCAGAACATATTTAAAATGCACGTCATTAAGATTGTCTTTCGAATAAATTAGTCGAATAATACATCGCTTTATCGTACCTAAAGTTCTATACCTCTAAAAACACTTTTATATAATATATGATAGAATCACAATAGCGGTCATTAATTTTATTAATTATCATTAATTATCGCATTGTCATCCAAATGAATCGTGCCTTCATTTCAAGTGAATATTTAACACGTGAGAAAACACAAAATGATAATAACATGCTTGTATTTGTAATTTCCCAATAATTAGTTTTAACAATTAATTGTTATTAGTTGTTATTATTGTATTCATTCAATATAAATTTCGCTCATCTGAATACTAAATATACTTGAGAAAAACACTTTCAAGTTTGACACAAAAGTCGCCAAATGAGTTAACGTGTTGTAGCCTACTCTTTAAGCAGCTTTAATCAATTATTCTTCATTAGCTGTTAGTATTATTGCAATTTTTTGACATCATTAAATTTCTAACACTTAATATCGAGAAAAACTCGCTTTAACATACCTTATACTTACGTGAAAAATAGACTAGGATCTTTTGAGATAATGTTTTTAATCAATTACCTTTTATTAATTATTTTTATATTATAGAAGAAACATTCAAAATAAATTGTGATATTAAAAATAGTCAATTGAGTTTTTAAAATTTATTTTATTTAAGAAACAAATATATAAAATAAATGTATAGATTGTATTAATATATGAATTGAAATAAATTTCAGCTTTATTTGTAACGATTGAAAACCCAATCTCGAGATAACAACATAGAGATTATAAAGTAGTTGTCAGTGTGAATTGAGGCCTAATTAAACACTTTTTACTCTAAATACTGCAACATCATAGATTGTTGCGATGCATTGTACAAACAATTTAGAATTAATGTGATCATTTAAAGTGTGTTGAAATCAATAATGATTTTTGTAATTATTTTTGTGTATTTGTTTGAGATAACTAGTCACAAATTTTCAGACTGTATGTTATTTTACTTAAAAGTGGTCAAATGAAAAATTTATGCCAACGTCAGTTTAACATTAATTGCAATATTGCTTCATTTACCCCTTATTATTACTGAATTTATCAGGTTAAAAACGCGGCAGAACAGAATTAAAAACTTCAAATGACGTTTGCGCCGACAGCCAACGAGAATTTCGTTCAGGGCCTGCCGACAACAAACCACAATACTATAAATCCGTCGACTTCAGCAAACCATACCAACAGATATTGCCCTTCGATAATCAACAGCTGAGCGAACACAATAAAAATTTAGTATTGAATCATTTAGCAGCCTTCGAGTCTTATGGACTTTGAGTGATGAGATCGTTATATGACGATACGTGGAAGAAATTACCACGCTCGATTTCGGCGAGATCACGATTATTTCTTTTAATCGAATCGAATGATCTGCATCAATATAATACGAATCGTTCGAAAATATGTCCTTCAACTTCCAGTTTGTTACTTCATTCACATCAACGAATTTCGCCAGAAAGGCGGATATGACGTTGATTTTTCCCGAAAACATTGTGCCAGCCAGTGCTACCGAATGGTGAGTGGTCTGCGTGTGTCTTTACCAAAGATTTAATAATACATCATGTTAGGAAAATGTTCGCAAAACTGTTGATCGATAGTTCTGAAAAACTATCAGTAAAGCAAATACGCTGAATTAGTTGTTTTTAATATTTACTTTAAAGAAAACTCATTTTTTCTGATGTTATTTCTTCCAGAACGATCATGATTTCGACGACAGCGCCGCACCTGGTGATCACAGAGTTGTTTCGCACGATCGAACGCTGATGGCGCGAAGACATTTGCTTTCACCACATCATCACCGCCATGATAGAAAAGATTGACCAACATGTGTATCCGAACGGATTTTGATCATTATTGTACCCGGTAGACTCCGCAGCCAAAATATCATAAAGGCCGCTTTCACATTCATATTCTAGCGAGGGTTATCATTCATGAAGTTGCTTGACTATATCATCATGTTGTGTTAAGCTTGAAGGCCTGAACTGATTTACTGCAGCCAATACTCTGGAGAAGGTTCGGACAACAAATAGGTTCGATCAGATGTTAAATGCGAAGCGTCTGACCGTAACGACTTTAAACAGCTTAGGCCTGAACTACGCCACCCGTAATATCTTCTAGCGAAGCTCCGCCACTCGTATTAATAAACCTTCCTAGCGATGCTCACCAGTATTGGTTTATCTTCTAGCGAAGTCTCACAACCCGATTTTTGCATGTTGTTATAATGAACAAATATTACTATAAATACAGATATCAAATCTTGTGTCCTTATACTCATATTCTCATTGATCCAAAGAATGATAAATACATAAGATTTTTAACTTCTTTGATCGATGTTTATTGCCACATTCAAGAAAATTTGTGGAGTATTGAAAATTTTAACATCTCAAATCAGCTGGGTTAGTCCTCGACTGCAGGTGAAGTCACTATTCGAGAAACATTTATTGATTGCCACAGATTGCTAACACTAGTAGAAGGTGCGGAATTGTAGCTACTTCGAACTAACACACTGAGAGCCGCGCCTGAATGTCCGCGTCGCCGTCCGCCAGATTACGGGGCTTCGAAGGAAAATTTTTCACTGGGAATTCCCTGATTGCCGATACATTTTCTTTGTTACGCTATTTCCACAGAAAATGCTCTTGTTACAATAGTTTAAAAAGTATCGTGTCTATTATTGAAACTCTCAACAACATTTTCTTCGGCGTTCACGTTGTGTACATTTGCAGTGCCTTTGAGAGCTTCTATAGTTTTTCCTTAAAATACTATCAAATTTATTTTAAGTTAAATACGGCGCTAATATTAGCAGATATACATTATCTTCCGTGTATTCCGTAATTTTTATTTTATTTATTGTTTTGTGTTCTGTAAATATTTTAGATTTAAATATTTTTAAGGTTCATTTAGTTCGATTCGTTTTCATAACAAAATATTATGCTTGTAGGAAGCTTCCCCTAAAAGATTAGAGCGGGTTTTATGCACACTTTCAAACTTATAGTGTAGTTACATTTCCTGTTCACAATATTTAAAGAAGAAAACAAAACTTAATATAAGCGCACCATACCATCAAAGAAAATGCCTGCCTGTTCAAACAACGAAAGAAGCAAGTTTTTGAAGAATGAAAGACCGCTCGAAAAGTTCATTCACCCACAGGCACCAAGTAGCATTACCCGCTGCGAAAAAGCCGGTTAAGATTCAGTGTTGACCGTCTTTCAGAAGCATAGATATAGACGAAACACACTAACACAGATTAACTCCTTACCGTCAATAGGCGCAAGACGCGGGGAATGAAATTGAATTACGAAATTCCAGTAAAAACTTATAAAAACGCGTTAAAAACAAATAATAATATCACGATATCAGATGAAAGACGAAAACAACATTGTCAGAAAAAAATTCAGAAAAGACACAGAATTAAAAATACTCTAGTGAATGTTGCAAAAGCACAAGAAAATGCCAGACCGCATTATCATAAAGTCACTTGAATATTAATCAATCGATTTTATTAAAATATAGAATCATTGTTGGCCTTCAGAAGAGTAAATAGTCTGTTAACATACATCTACTATTTTTCATTGTTGTTTAACGCCGCTTTCAATGTTATTTGTCAGTAAAAAGAAAAAATTGCATTATAATGTGCTCTTTCGCCTCTCACATTGCTCACAATTTTTCTTAGATATACATTTTATGCTTGAAAATGCTAGAAAAAGAAATAGATAGATTTCTAAACATAAATGGCAAATTGAAGGTAGCAGTTTCTTCCATTTTGCTGTAAAGCATCGCGACACCTCCGAAAATCTACTTACCTTTATCTTGGCATATTTATTCGAAGATGATATCGTGTTACAATTTCCGAGTATTAACCAAATAGAGGCTAATGAGCTTTAAAAACATTTTATCCGATTTGATAATTTATCACCACCGAGAGGCGATATTACTAATGAATCTCTTCTTTTTGATCAGAAAGCATTGAAAAGAATTAGAAAGCCTTATTCTCTTATTGACCAATCTTTGCTCATCTTTGTTCAATACTTCGTCTAATAACTGAACTGAATGTTGATGGTCAACGACCTGTGTAAACATTTAATTTTGGGATGCGTGTGTCCTTCTCCTCTCTTGTAACCTAACATCTTCTCTTACCGTTATAAATATTTAAGTACATAAAATATTTTAGCAAAGTTCGCTTACATCTGTTCTCCATTTCATGAATACTTTAGTTGGATTTGCCTGATTTGGTTTGTTCTCTGAAATAGGTTTCAAACAGGCCCCGCCTGATAGCACCTGCACTGTCCAGAATCGGAATTAGCTCCACGCACTTCAAAAGGTACGTGAAGTTACCCAGAAACGAAGACTTAAAAGAACAACTACAAATGTAATCACTTGGGAGGCTAGGGTTCAGAGTTGAACAGACTCAATCTTCATCTACAATCTGAAAAGGTAACAAGAGAAATGCCCGACAACACAGAGTAAAATGAATGCTATGCAAGCTTTCAAACTGTTATAAATAATGAATATCAAGAAATACAAGGAGCACATCTTATTACAACAAAATGTGGCAAAAGTATAAAAAGTTAAGAAATTTAGTTTTGTAAATAAGGTATAATATTTCATGGTTACATCATAGTTTCAAAATTGCACTTATAGAACAGCGTCGTAATAATTTCGTTCCGTAACACTATTGCCTTTAAAATATTTGTATCACTTGAAGTTCAGTTTAAGAATCATATTTAACATTACAAAGTTGTGTCATAAAACTTGAAAATTTTGTATTTCTTCTATCACATTTCAGTTATTTGCTCTCTCTTCCTCTATTCTATTCATTTGAAATAGTTTCCACAATTAAAAATCCATACATGTATTGATAAAGCGATTTTATAAAGCCTTTCTCACCATTATCGTTACGATGGGAAGATATCTCACAAACAAAGAAAAAGGGGACAAACACTGGAAACACTCACCATTTAATGCAGCTTAGCAGTATAACTAAAAATGATACTCATTCATGATCTGATTTACATTCCTTATGCACGATCACGATCGTGTACATGTACAAAATTGTTTTAAAAGGACAGCTTGGAGAAAAATATTAAAATAGCGAATATTTGGCAGTAATTAACTTATGACAATCTTTCAATGTTATACTTTGAAAAATGTTTGTCATTATAATGCCTTTGTAATAATGTTTCAGATCATAGAAAGTCGAGTTTATCTAGGTTTACGACGGGTTGAGGAAGCACTTTGGGTTAGGTGCAATTGTCGTAACTCAATAATATGAATTTTCTCAAAATTCTAGCTGAGCCTTCGTAAAGCGGAATTGAGATATACACAGGCAAAACATTGTATTAAAGAAGAGCCTTTTCACAAAGGGGAACATTTCAAAAAAAGATTATTCTAAGATAATTCTGCCAAAATATCGCATTTAAATACTTTTTAAATAAGTAATGGCCTTAAAACAATTGTATACATGTATTTTGAATGTAATTGACGCTAAATATCATGAAAATTATCATTTGGCGCGCTTTTTTAAAATCACGGTTCCGAACGTAGTCAGGGATACTTTTAAAAACATGATAATGTGTCGATGTAAAGCAAAAGCGGCATTAACACTATGAATAATACGGATGGCGACCTGCCGCGAAGCGTGCCTTCTGACACGATCGTAACAGTTTGCATCTTTGTTCAAAATGTACATCACTGGCGATCTATTGTATCTAGTCAGAGTGATCGATTAGAGAAACCAGATCTATTTGAGCGATCAAGAACTAACAAAGACTTCAGTTGCATCGAAAACGCTCATGCCTATCATGCACCCAGATGCGACTCCTGATAATGCCTGAACTTCACTGGTCTGATTGGTGCTTGAATTGAAGAATATGAAAGTAACTGATCTTTCATTCTTAAAGACATTATGGGATTCAAAAAGTATTAAACAAGGGAAAAGCTGAATGGCCGAACAAAGAAAGATTAACAGCAATATGTAAAATGCGTTGGCAAACATCGATTCGAGACGATTTTAATTGCTCATGCAGTTTTAACCATATATTATCTATGCTTTCAAATCGCCATTTCAGATGAATAATATTGTCTCCAATTAGGCTCATGTAGTATGTGCATTGTCATAAAATTAACATCTATAACTTAATTTGTTATTTGCGATTCAAACAAAGTAGAAGTCACAGCCTGGTCATTGGCTTTCACCTGAATAACTTGCATAACTGAAACATTTTACTATACAGTGCAAAATATATTTCTTCGTAGCCACCGAGTTTTTGAGTTGTTAGTATATGTTATTTATATTTCACAATCAAAATTGTTTGATGGCTCATCTATACTGCCCCTTAAAAATAACATTGATCCATAAAAGATTTACATGAAACCCTCCAATTACTAGTCACTTAGTTGATCGCCACACAACTCCTCACTAGAAATCTCGTTTCACTGATTTACAACAGCAGCCTCAAACTTCACATATGGCTCAGCCTAGTCATGCTTCTGGAGCGAGTATTCTCTCCACATTATTATTACCAATGTTACAATGCATTTGTTAATGGGATTTTGACACCTTATAATACTTAATCTTAATATAAACACAAAATATCACATTTCCTTCGGAAGCTGGCTTGAGGTGGCATTGCGAGCTGCCTACCGTACCATCGCTTGATGCCTGTTTTCCCGCGAGAGGAACCTTAGATATCGCAAATAAACAGAGGTTATTGTCATCTCATTGCTGCAGGGAGCTCACAAGATAATTACAGCCCTCTGAATGTGGGCCCATAAAGCGGGCCTGTGGTCCTCTCGCTTCTGCTACGCCAGTTCAGGAGTTTACTTGCAGTGAAAGTTCAGCCAAACAGATCTTCAGGGACACCGCATCATGCCAGCAATCATACGCCATAGATTTTCATATCATGATCCGTCGACTCGTAGTTGAACCTTCGTAGGAGATACAGCGTCATCGTTGGCACCAGCGGAGAAGAGATAAATAGCGACGCATAAAAGAGCCATTTCACGGCCAGGGTTCAGTTATTATTTTACTGCTGCCTCATACTTTCCGGCATGACGAAGAGATCCGAATAACGTTTACGTCATATACCGATTTGTCATTCGGTGACGTATTTTGTATGGCATGGAAAAATACTTAAAACTAACTCAATCTTCAAAATCAAACATTCAGCATTCTTTTCGTCTGCAATGAAAATTGCTCCTTTTCTTTCATACCTTTACTTCATTTCACATTTCAATAGAATGTTATATTTATTATTTATTCTCTCCCTTAAACTAAAAACTATTTTATTTGACAAATATATACTTTTTTTGGAATAAACTATAAAACCAAAAATTTTCTTGAATCGAAATCGTACTTGTTGTAGGTGTCAGCAAGGGAAGCTATCATGGAGTTTTTCTATTTTCCGGTGAGAGTATTAACAATGCATTTTTAAAACCATAAATATCTAAAAAGAAAAATAAACATAAGAATTAATATTTCATCTTGCAAATGTCTCTCGCTAAGACTAAATAACACAATGAAAGAATACCTTCCTGCTATAAACACGAAAAGGAAAACACCACATTGTCTCGAATACAATTATTTCATAAAAGACAAGATACTGAGAAATAAACAAACCTCATACCTTGCTTCCCATCATATTCTTAACAGAATATTTAACTAGAACTACCTGATGAATACTTCCTCCAACACGCTGTTACAAAGCGAAGTTAACTATAATCTTCACCTTGATAATTCTGTAATACGTAGGCCAATTAAAATCTCGATAAGTTTCATATTCTTTTGAGAACATTAATTTATTTATTTGGCGGTTAAAATTCATTATTATCATCAAGACGCTATTTTTAAAGATTATAAATTAGTAACACCGCATTATAAAACAAAAGATATTACAGAAGGTATGGCGTATAATGCCTAATGATATCATGAAAGAGATATTATTTTATAAATATATATCTCCAGCGTTTCACAAACCGTGTAGCGTGCTTTCTTCTTAGGACAATTTCCGCTTGATGGGCGCGAACACATTGAAAGTTGTTGAAAAGATTTTCAAAATTATTTAATTTATCGAAAGTAAACAAATGAAACATATTATCATGCATCATCGTCAGTATTGTACCGACATTTCATTACTAATATAATACACTTAGAGATGCATTTACGTGTCTGATAATTATCACACTGAGTTAAAACCGTTTACGAAGCTGTCACGAAACTGTACTGTACCCGAGACCCATTCTGATAGTTTGTACGGTTTATAAATAATCTTAACTGCCGATTAAAGCCACGATTCGTCAATGCCGCTGCTCTTTCACGTAGGTGTTATGATTTACAGGTAGCGAATGGTATACAAACGGCAAATCCTCTCGGACAAATCTATTCCTTAGTAACATCGTTGAGATCTTACAAAGCCCAGAATAACAGGATTTCCGTGAAAAATATCGTACTCGGACGAATGTATAAGAGTGACAAACTGGGACATCTGATTTATCGGCGAGGTACATCTATGAGGTAAGATATAAAAGATCATCGCGACATTATCAGTCTTTGTAATATTTTTTAATTACATTGACTAAGAGATATATCAGTATTATCACTTTGGGAATTATCTGTTAGAACTAATACTCAATTGTTACTCAACTGCAAATTAATTATAGCACATTGCCCGCGCCGAATCGTTTCTTGCTGTCTCTTCATCATTACTGTAATAAGACATTTTCATTCGCTGACGTCAACTATTTTTCGGTCGTCTTCACAACTTGAAAACGCCGTCAGCTGAGCATCGTACTTTCGCTATAAATTAGCTCGCTTTCCACGCTATCAACTGCCGACATATGTCTGGAAAGGTAACACTAAGTTTTCTTCCGAACAGAGTATTCGTAAAACGGTTATTCTACGTACTTTAAAGCGAATGGCACTATAAGTACGCCGATGTATTGTCACAGCCAGAGCTGGCCCTGGATCAATGGTACGATCCGCCTAAAGAACTATTACCATTTTGCGCGAGTGGTATTTCCGATTTGCGCACTGGGAATCACTTTTTAAATTCACGCTGTTCATCTTCTTTATTCATTTATGTAACTATATTTGTCGTTACTAAATTAGTTCGTCAAAACAATTCCAACAGTAACAATCATTCGCGCATTCACGCTCATTATTTGCGGAGGCGATGAAAATTATATTCCATGCTGGTCACAATATAAAGCCGAAACTTGAGTAGCTACCGGTATATTCAAGCATTCCATGAACACTTTATAAATTTTGCATACGTCCGCCACTCAACGAATGTGACATGAGAGATTCCAGCCGTCCCACCTTTATATCGTCTGGTTGGCACCTCCATTAGTCAAATAATACGTTTCGCCTTGCCTGTAGACACAAGATGCGTGAAGCGACGAACTACTTCACTTCAGTGTAATGTTAGGCAAAAAGAATGAACTTGTTTCCTGCTTGCCTGGGGCTCACAAAACGAAAGATAATGATATCTTCACAGTACTTTTCGAAGAAAGAAGGTTTGAAAGAAGAAATATTTCCATTTCAGGTAGTTCACACTTCCTGTAACGATTACTTTGATCGTATATTGTTTGTTTTAAGAGATTCATTTGTCAATAGCATGTTATTCATGATACTTTCACTTACCGCCACAAAGACAATTTTCCTAGAGTGTAACAATTTTTTTTTAAAATTTGGGATTAAATAGATCTAGGGGAAGTGTTACAGTTACATTTGGAAAATGTATTGTTTCATTTCAGTTATGTATTTAATCTGTATATTTGTACGTTTATGCGATAAAAGTTTTGGCAATGAATTTCCCCTTAAAAGCAGAATATATATTTCTGCACTTTAGCACAAGTTGCTCGGACTTCAGCGCAATATTCATGCATTCTAGTATCTGAGAGTCACTTCCCCTAGATTGTGATCTTCACATCATTCTTTCCTTTGACATCGACTAAGTTAGCGCCTGCTCGTAGCTGTTGCTTTTTAAGTTTGTATGGTCCATTTTTTGCCGTTTATCTTCCCTTTTTCTTGCCAATAGACGTGACTTGACGAGAATATTTGCCGGAAAAGGATATAATTATCTGAGATAGTAGTCATTAGAAATGGAGCAAAACACAATACCTATAACGTATGGGAAAGCTTAGCCTAAGGAGCCTGACAAATTACAACATTTTTAAATTTTAACTTTATTTCATTATTAGCTTTTCAGTCTTGTAACCCAGACATGGGAAGCTTTACTTTCTGTAACACATACACCAATAAACGAAATCTACCATGTTACTGTTATGTTCGATACAATTGTTGCGTTCCAGTTAATATCATTATCAATATTGATAAGATTTTTCCCCATACTTCAGCATTGACAGCGGTCACATGGTATCAGCAAATAGTAACGATTAAATTATGAAGAAAAAGTTGACAAAAAACGTCAAATATGATTGATATGATATAAGATCACATCACACACACCGCAATTAAAACACTCCCTACTCCGAGCTTTCATACATCGAATTACCCTCATGTGGCGTCTGTGGCCGTTGAACATACTATTCGAAGACATAGGATATTTAGCGAGAAACCCAGAAATGCCAAAAGTAACAGAGAATATACTAAAAGACAAAACAATAATATTTGCAATTGTATTTTATTGATCGCACCAAATTATATCTTACGATACAGGAAATGCCGTTACCGATATCTTTCTTTCAAGATACTCCAGAGCCCAGAGAAAGTTTGTTCAACTGCCGATCGGGATCGTCGCAGTGCCAGATAAATTTCAAGAATACAGATGTTCTCGATAAACAAGATGAATAAATATCCCCTTACAGCCAAAAGTCACAGGGATTAAGATCTGAGAACGAGGTGGCCATGCTGTCGGAAACGCACGACCAATCACTCTATCATTAGTAAAATGTTGCCGAAAAACTGCTGCACACAGAGTCCAATGTAAGATGCCCATCTTGCATGAAGGCAATTGAATCACACATTGGTGTTGTGTAGCATTTGGGGTGCAAACAAATTTTCAAGCATGTTTTTGTATCTCCAAGGTCAGCTGGTGCAGGTCACAGGGCCACGCAGTTTCTTCTTGAAAAAGAAAGGTCCAAGAATGAATGTGGCCGTGAATCCACACCAGACCGTAACTTTCAGAGTAATGGAATCTCTTGAAGGTAAACAGGTTTCTTCCGTGTCCCAAATGACAGTTATGGGTATTGACTGCTCCACTTAGATGGAAAATGCGCTTCGTCACTCCATAGAATTTTCCTGACATGATGTAATCCACCTCAACTCAAGCCAGAATGTCAATGCAAAGGTCAGTCGCTCTCCCCGTCGTTGGCCATCAACTGATTGTGACGAATTTTGTACGGGAAAATGCACCACTTTTCAGTAGATCTACGTGCTGTAGGGAACACCGAAGTGTCATGAGATACTGCACGGGCACTACTACATTATGACGTTATCCATTGACTGATCAACAATAGCGGTGGCAACACTTCAACGACATCTGAACAGGTCGAATTTGCGTCCTCGACCCCGGCTGAACACCAAGATGTCCAGTTTTCTCGAATCGAGCGCGATCATTCTTTTTAGAGCTTGTGGAAGTATTAACTCTTTGCGTACCCTTTAAGTCGACGAAACTCCCGAAGTGCAGCTGCAGCATTTTTGCTTTCATAAAACAGCTTCACAAGCAGCGCGTTCTGGCAGCGTGACAGCCATCAATGATAAGAATGACATTTTCCCAGTTTCGCGCCTTTTATGCCAAGAACAAGCTGTACAAACCACGGTTATGCAAATTTTTGTGCTTACAGGTACGAAATTTCACCATAATGACAGTTTAAGTTTCTTCACTTTTCTTATTTCTTTTTCTCTTCTATATCAGCTTGTTGTGAAATCAAAAGGAAAAATTGGCATATTGCATGTGTTTTTGTTTTTGTTTTTTGTGATAATTTCTTCCTTTTTCAGATTATCTGGTGCACAGCGCCATCTATCGGTGTTTCTGAACTATTTTTCTTCGCGCAATCCGCTCTCCCATGTCCTGAATAGTATGTTCTGAACAATCTTGGAGCCCCACACTGAGCAGTTCGATTTAGTAGAGAGCTCAGAGTAGGGGTGTTTATTCCCAAGATCTACCCAGAGATTATTTGTCAACACAATATTATTTGAATAGCTTTTGATGATTAGTTAAAAATATAGTCTTTATAGAGACAAATGATCCTCGAAATTCTGCTGGTTAGTTTCTTTTAAAAGTTTTAATTATATATATATATATGAAGAAAGAAAGAATATTAGCACAGATACTTATGCAGCATCAGCTTTCCTTGATAGATATATAATATTATGTTATTCCTTTATATTCAATACTTACTGCATCAAATTTTATTATTAAAGATATCTGGTTATTTTGCTGTTAATATTCGATTAGAAACAATTTATTGTTTGTTTTGTATTGAATAGGTTTACGCATCGTGCATTTCTTTATTTTGTTCAAATAATTCATATACGTAAGTTTGCCTACAACAACATATGGAGTTTAAGGCTCACTTAACTATTTCCATGATTTGCAGAGTTTCATGACCAGATTGAATATCTAGCAAACAGTAAAGATATTTGCCAGTTGTAAGCCTAGAATTTATAGCCACATGCACAAAATCTCTATCCTTATCAAATGGGAATAAAGAAGCGTTGAATCGCACCACACATAATAAACATGCCCGCCAGGTTGAACCTTCAAATGAGCAACAAGTTTTCCTATTGAATCTCCCATACTTAATAACCAAAGGGAGGTAAGCCTCAAATTACGACACTTTCATATCGCATGGTGACGACACTCATTTTTGATGTGCCTAAACACGTCAAAACAATGATATAAAGACGTTAATAATGATTTGTGTAATGTATGACGTTTTTGTTCAGAGAAGGTAGATTTGGGATGCACATTTGCAAACATTAACAGCAACGAAAAAAGGTCCAGTGTAAATATTTTCATTTGAAGATAGCATTTATGATGCTATAAAAACCGATTATCAATTCCCAATAGTGGTTTGAAGATTAATCCTTTCACTTGTCACTGGAAATAGACGTTTGATTTCATACTTCCTTTCATTTGGAGCGTCATTTCCGAGTGGTTTTTGTTTTAATTCACACAAATTCTAAAGTTTTATTAGGCCCATACCAGGTTTAAACCCTGTATGCTCTTATATTCAGACATCCTGATCTCTATTCATTTTTCTATGTTATAATAGAGTTTGTGTTATAAGGCATCTAGGCCCTTTACTTTAATTACTGGAAAATTTTATCATTTATAATTCATTAGTATGCCTATTAATATTTAAGCTTCAAAGACTCATGTTTACATGAAAGTTAACATCAAAAAACGAATTTATGAAAATTTTCCGCACGGCGCCATACATTTATTTAAATATACTTACTCGAGGAAACGAGAAAATTTGAAGTTTTTTTCAAAAATCTTATATAAAATAGAAAATATGAAAAAAATTAACAATGCCAACATTTATAATATTTGCGTCCAAAAATATAGTGATTCATAGTTGAAATCGAATATATTCAGCGAGTAACCCTCTATAGGAACCGGCAAGAAGATATTAAAACGATTGCGAGTCAATGAGACAGCGCTGCTGCGCTACGCCATTGATCAGTCGCTAACCGGGGAGAGTCGTTGCGAGTACGAGTGTCGTACGGCCAGGTCCAAATGAATCTTCGATGATTCTTTGATAGATTTGATGTTACATTTGTGACGCCCTGACCGGCAGCATTGAGGCCGACCTGACTTGATAGGCCGTAATATTGCTCAGAGCAGGTTAGGTCGAATAAACAATGTCAATTGCGCTGCTAACAGTGGATCACAGAGTCGCGGAGGGAAGTCAGACGTGGCCCAGGACCAGATCGCGAGATCGCAATCGAAGAGTGAACATTTGGCGACCAATGCTGTGTTGGTTTCTTCCAGAATATTAGCGTGCCATCACATATTACGACAGTTGGTAGAGTCGTTCAAGATTACCGACCACATCATAGGTAGTACGACTGCTTTGAGCCGATCTCAACTTGGGCGTGACAGACTGGAGACGCAAATACGCCACGAACTCGATCTCAGCGTCCGCGTTGATGACCACCGCACACGCAATCTGGAGAATGTTTTGCAACGATCCGGCATTTGCTGTCGAGCGGTATGCTCTTCACAAAAAGGTGTGGAGCGATTTTCTGATACACACGATCATCTTATAACAGCTTCCTGGTGTAGTGATATTTATCATTTAATGCCGACAAAAATAATTATGTTGTGCCGCCCAGGTGCCATTTATCATCAGGGATAATGCTTCACTGATTACCTTTCCCAATGTTCAGATATGACATTCGTCACCAGATCTTTCGTCAATGTGGAATGAGACTGGAGGCGCTGGGAGCGGCAGAGTCGTCCCGAAGATGTTGTGTGAGAATTAACTGGCGCATATGCACCTTTTCCACAGTGATCTACTGGAATCATTGCCACGCCGACTTCGCTTATAAGCTGCCAGAGGCTTGCCACTTTTCTGACGATTTTATCCTTGCCAGTTGTACATAGATGATATTTTTGTTCTATTTTTTAATCATTTGTCTATTTTCATATGTTGACTGTTTCGTGAATGTAATACTCTCTTCTGGGTGCATAATATTTTTATGACAGAGTGATATATATAATTAGTCACTCGTTTCTATTTTCTCTTCTCATCTTCACCGGATTTAATGTCACCGAATACAGCAGCAACCAGAGCGTATCGCTGGAACCAAAAGACTCGGCGTCTTATCAGATATGGCTAGTACTGTGAGAAGATAGCAGTCAATACCTACATTCAACACAACATCTCTTGATATTACGATCTACACCCGTTCTTATCTAGTAAATATATAGGCGCTTTTTATAAGGAATTTTAATTGCAATAAAACAACGATGGGAAATATTCGATCGACATGAATTTTTTATCGAAAGATCTGTGGGCATCATTTTTGTATGATTTCGGCAGTCACGATGCTCGATGGGTCCATACCTGGGACGTCTGCTGACGATTTCTTTCAACAATTTTGTTTGGGCGATTTAGGCGCACTTCATTAAACAACAAACCGGCCAGATTCGAAGCAGCACATCAAACAGAAAGATCGTTACACTGCAAAATCGATCGCTTTATGGGCCAGCGGACTTCTCTTCAAAACGAGAATGCCACGGTGGTGATTAAGGTAGAAAGGATTGATTTCATCTCTGAATTGAACAGATGCGTTCAGGAGCGGAAACCTGCGCAATAAAGCTGCGCCGGGTCGATTTATTGAGACCGCCTACCATCGTTTGTAGAATTGGCATTCCTCCAAGAGTTTAGCACGCGCTTAGACCATTTTCCGTAATATGTCATTATCTATGAAAAGTTACAACGCTTGACCGAAGAAATAACACTTCGTAAATATTGCCGACATGAGCTGTTATTACAAATACAGTAAAGCGTCACTTCCAGAAAATAATGTCCAGATTGACTATATCGAGCCAGGCCGTGCAGAGTTCTATGACAGAAATCATATTTAAAAATAATACAAGATTATCTTCGAATAAAATTCATGTCAATCGAATAATACATCGTTGTTTATTGCAATTTGCCCTATACTTTATTGTCGCTTTGGTCGCTGACATCATTGGGCACTGGAACGCGTTCCTCCTCCGTCTCATTACTTGTAAAGGCGCTTGATGTTGAAAGTTGTGCCCATCGTGTTCTTTATTGTTACGGAAGCGAGACAGTGGGCGGCGAACTGGCGATTTTCCGGCGGTCTCGTGTATCGTCTGGCTCCAGCAGATGAGAAGCTCGTTCGTGTTGTCGTCAGAGCTGGTGAGCGAAAATCCGCCGCTGTCGGTGTCGAGCTAAGAATTTAGAGTTGTATGGAAAATTGTGCAGTGGGTATCGAACTGAAATTAAGATCAAACAGAAATAATTTACTAAAAAGAAAAGCTAAGAAAATAAAACAAAGCAGGAAGCCCGTCATTACGGGAATGACCGGGAATTAATGCGGAGGATTATAAGACCAGGTGATTCTTCAAGTGCTTATAGATATTGTAGTTCTCTGATATTGATTGTCGTTATTATATATGAGTTTTCTTAAATGTAGGACTTCCATGAACTTATAACAGGCTTCCTCTGCTTCCTCTCTAGGCCCTTACACTTAAAAAAACACCCTTAGTATTTGAGAGACGTGGTATAGCGGTGTGTGCTAACCTCTTATCTACCGGACGATTATCGCAAAGTTTCTTTCACGCAGTAGCCTTTGAATCACCACATTCAAGTGACAGCGTTAAAAATACCAACTTCTGGGAAAGCGTTACCGTAAGAGCTAATTAATTAATTAGTTGTTCACAAATTAATTCACCAAAATAAATAGTCGAATCGCTTGCTGTCTTCTTAACACAAAACACCTTGACAACGCTGAACACCTTTAGCGACTTTCGCTATAACCAGCCAGCCTCGCTAAATACGTCATAGTAATCCGGTGCCGTTATAGGCCCAGAAGCGTCGATTTTAAAAGAGATACTCGCGACATACGTCGCAGTTTTCGCAAAAATGACAGATCTCCATGCATTTAAAAGTGAGTATTAAAAATCGTTGCCTAGCTAATAGTTTTCTTCCAAATGAAAGCCAGAAAAAGCTTATCAACAAAATACCAATCTAGTTCAAACAGGTTTTTGGCGACTTCCGCTATTTTTCATTTCATTTAGTTAGTCTTAAAGATCAATGCCTGAAGTTCACATAAATGTGTAATACAGCTTCTCAATAGTCACTTGAATTCCCATGACTATGACAGATGAAAGCTGCCGATCTTTTCCCTTTAAATAATTTCTCTTCATTTTAATAGCCTTTGATATTAGAATTTCCTTTGTAGTAAATAGATGCAAAGAAAATTTTCATTAGATAAATTAAAGTAATTTTCTATCTGAAATCTATTTATTTTTACGATTGTATTTCATTTAGTTTTACCATAGGGTAAAAAGTCTCAAAATGTGTTTTATAATTTTTTGTAATTTTCATTCTTTCACTTACATAAATTATGTCGTTTAACTTTTAAGAAAACTTGTTTTTCACATAAATGTATATGTTATTATTTCAGAGTGATAAAATCAATATCGTCAAAAGAATTATCAATTTGCCTAAGACCAATGGATAAATGATTTTCGATAGTGACACTGATGAGCGTAATTATTGTGTGTAACAAAAATATTGTTTATTCTTTATAAATGTAAATTAATAAAGATTACTTGCTGCCTCCAGGCTGAATTATCCGCAACATTTTTGAAAGTGAAGCTTATATTACAAACGTTGGTTTTGCTAAACGTTTACCATTCAAATAAGCCGCAGTCCCTATTTAATTAATAGGAAACGAACATTTTGTCAGCTGATTTTCTCGTTGGGAGAGGGTTACTTTCTTCTTCTGTCACCTATATTTGGAGGTGTGTGAAATACCGACCATAACCCATACTAATATATCACATCGGAAACAAATGAACAGTGTTATATCTCGAAAGGGTCAAGTAGTGAACAACGCATTTAAATACAGTGAAATATTAGAAAGACCACAAACTGATCTGTTTCATGTAGGATATATCTATTATCCTCATTTACCTAACTGGGGCCTCAAATCTTCCCAATAGTGTTACACAATAACACGATACTCAAATTGTATTAATCTATCTCACCGATTTCGGTTTACCGTAAACTGACTATATAGTAACTTATTTCATATGACGATTTTTCTTCCGAGCTGTGAATAACACGAATTGATAGCCCAAAAGATTTCAAGAGGTTTGGTTGATCTTGAATAGATCCGTCACAGATTATTGCGCTTCCTTTAATTGAATTTTTTCAAAGATACGACTAATAACTGAAATATTTGACTGAGAGCCCTTTTCGCAGAATCGAGAGCAGCAAAGAATAGTGTTTCAAAGACGCATAATAGTAATAGTTTCTTGGTTAAAGTTTCATTTAATTTTCAGATCAGAATGTTATCATAATAGATTCCTCAACTCTTTAGTGTTGTTGAAAGTAAAGTCCGTCATTCAAATGTATCATAATCATCGCGCTCCACCGGAATGGGGATGATAAAGAAGGACTTCCTGTTTTATTCAAACCACACGAAAAGATTATATATCGATTAACATCTCGCACTCCAAAGTTTCAGGTCCGTCTATTTTACCGATTAATAAGAAAGTTCCTTTCATTAGCGAACAAAATATTTTGAAAAACCAATTTTTCCGATCTGAGTCGCAACTTTTTCATCTCCGGAATTTATTATCAATGGGGTCGCCTTATCGTACCTGTTAGTCAGGAATCCGACTTACATATTGACCGACGTCACCGGAAGCAAAATATTTATTACATCTCATGCGCGTAGGTATAATTTTAAAACACGATATATACACAATTTATCAAACATGAAATATTTTGTAATGAATGTCGCCCTTCTGCACTTATTATCTGGCTTCACCATCATTGTCGTCTCACTCTTCTTGTCATCAATCAATGTATTGTATTCTCAATAATAATATAGCTTGAGTTAAAGTTGCTTATACTTTAAATCCTTATTAAATTAAAAATATTGACGCTAAATATTACATTACACAGCATTTTGCCCCATAGCAGGTTTATGCCAGCATATATGAACCTTACAAATCAATAATACATATTGTGTCTTTGTATATTAAATAAACTTCATTTAATCCCCATTATTAAACTTGTTCTAATTTGTATTATAAAATACTCAAATAAATATAGTTTATAAGTGCATATATGTGTAAATGTGTATTTTATTTTTATTTTAGTCAGAGTTTAGCTTCAGCTTTTCATAGGTTCTGTACTTAAATCTTATTTTTGACTTTGACATAGTGCATGAGTATGTCAAAAAGTCAAAAATAAAAGATTTAAAAAATTGCAAATTTTCTGAAAGGAAGCAAAACAAAATACATTCTGACAAAATAAAAAATAAAATACACATTTACACTGATATAATACACTTATAAATTTTTCGGTACTGCACAATTTATTTGATAATTAATTTATCAATACTAAATTAAGAACAAGTTTAATAATTAATAGGGACTCCCATGGGTTTGTCATATACAAATTTTAATACATATATTGATAATTTGTAAGGTTCATATATATATGTATATATATAAAATTAAAATCGTATTATGTGTGTAGCTTTTTAGCGTCAAAGTATATTTTTAATTTGTAAAGTTTAAAATTAAAATCGTATTGTAGCTTTAGCGTCTCAAAGTATATTATTATTGAATGCAATACATTGTTGTTGTTAAGAGGAGGTGGGGCGATGAAAATTATAATTGGAAATTGGGTCGCCAATACTGAAAGTTTGAGAAGCATTATTTTAAAAACATTCATGTTTATTAAATTGTGTAAATTATATCGTGTTTTAGATACAAAATTATACCCCCTATACGAAATAGTATTTACTTTTGTGCCGTTAGAATTGAGAAATTCAACTTATATTTCAATTTGATAAATACAAAAATTTGCTCTTTGATTCTGGATGGTAGTGAACAAATTCTTTATTTTGTTCCTTTTCAAGATAATTACTTATCGTATGCTAGGTCAACTTAATTACCATGAGATAATTGATTCATTGCAAGGGCAATGTAAAGCTTATTACCATGAGAGATTTTATTATTTAAAGATCGATAGAGGCTTTAAACATTTTTAAATGTCATGAGATGTAATAAATGTTTACTTCAGTATTTGTGGTCAATAATAAGTCGGATTCCCATTTAACGAATTTTTATCATTTACCGATTAAAATGAAGTCAAAACCCCCATTTAAGGAATAATAAATTCCGAATTAAGGAAAAAAGTTTGCATTAGTTTGGATCGGAAAAAATTGGATTTTTTTCCAAAAAACATATTTTGTTCCTTTGTAGCAGAAAAAGACTTTTCTTGTGAGCAGCAAATTTCGATGGGAATTAGACGGATTTTTAGACTTTACAGGTGCAGATGAGTAATGAGTATAATCTTTCGTGTGAGTTTTGAATAAAACAGGAAATTCCTTTCTTATCTCATCCCATTCCACAATTTAAGATTTTGATGATTATGTTACATTTGATGACGGACTGCCTCCCTGTGTAACTAAAGTTGAGGAATCTGTTGATTTGTCGAAGCCAATGACTAGCGATTCTGATGCAGAAATTAATAAGGAAACTTTAACCAAAACTGTTACGTTTTCTTATGCATTACATTCTTTGGAAACTTTGAAAACATACCTTATGCAGTAGTTCTTTGCACGAAGACGAAAAGGAGCTCTCGAGTCAAACTTCAAAAATAATTTCAGATATTTGTTAGTCAGTATCTTTGAAAAAAATTCCAATTGGGGCGCAATAAATCACTAATAGTCTTGTGACGGATCTATTCGCGATACTTCTACTAAACCTCTTGGGAAATCTTTGGGCTATCAATTCGTGTTATTCACAACCTTCGGAAGAAGAAAATCGTCATATGAAAATTAAGTTACTATATATAGTCGAAGTTTACTAGTTAGAATAGAGCGTAGGAGAAGAGATGAACCAGAAATCAGGTGAGATCGTTACGGACAGGTATCATTATTGAATTATTGTGAATAATACTTATTAGGAGAAAGATTTAAAGTGACGATTGATCCCCGAGTTTAAATTAATATTAGATTAAATGGGATAATAGATTATATCCTACATAAAGTAAAGATCGAGTTTGATAGTCTCCTAATATTTCCTGTATTTTCGTCGTTGTTTCACTTTCGCATTTAGCACCGAGACATTCTCTTACTGTTATTAACTGAATTTGTGTTGTTTTATTGTGTGATAAAAAATATATTAATTGGGTTATGGTCAGTATTTTTTCCCTACCTCCCAAATATATAGGTGACCAAGAGAGAGGTGTTAGCCTCTCCCAACGGAAAAATCCGAATTAACGAACAAAATGTTCGTTTCTGATTAATTCGTTAAATAGGGACCTGGCTTATTTAGATGAGTAAAAAACGTTTGAAAATAAAATAACGTTTTGGTATTATAAGCCACTTCAGAAATGTTGCGGATTAAATAATTCCTTTGGAAACATAAAATGAAATATACAATCCTGATCTTTATTGAACATTTCAGATAAAAAGAGGTAAACAGTATTTTGTTGCACACGACTATTTTTAATAATTACGCTCATCAATTAATCACTAATATCGAAATCGGTTTAATGTTACATTAGTCTTAAATGATAAAATTGATGAATTCTTTTGATAACACATGGGAGATATTGATTTTACGTCCTCTGAATATGATATACAAATTTCTATATGAAAAAAAGCTCGGATTTTCTTAAAAAGTTCAGCAACCATAATTTGTATGTAAAGAAGTAAGAAAAATTGAAAAGTTACCAAAAATTTATAAAACACATTTTGGGACTGCACTATGGGTAAAAAATAAATGAAATTACAATCGTAAAAGTCGTAGATTTTAATTAGAAAATTACTTTAATTTATCTAATGAAAATTTTCTTTGCATCTAATTTACTACACACATTTAAAGAAATTCCTGAAAAGTATCAAAACAATCTTAAAAAAAATGAAGAAATTATTTAAAGGAAGCGGGTAAAGATCGGCCTTTTTTCATCTATCATAGTCATAAGAATTCAAAGTATTTATTGAAGCTATATTATTACATTTATGTGAACTTCAGGCATTGATCTTTACTTTTATTCTTAAATAGTAAGAAAAAAAATAGCAAGTCACTTAAAAAAGGAATCAAACTTGACAAATTCGTTGAGTTTTGTTATTCTAAGCTTTTTTTCTAACTTTCATTTAAAAGGAAAAAAAAAACTATTAAGTGCTAAACCCTTTATGTACCAACGGTACTAGTAAGTACTCACTTTAAATTACATAGAATAATCATTTTTACGAAAACTCTGACAATATGTACCAGGTATATTCTTTTAAATCGACTCTTCTAAGATATATAGCAGCACGGATTCTATGACGAGTATTTTAGCGGGGAAGACGAATAGTTTTATAGCAGAAATTGCGTTTTCAGCTAAAGGTGTTTTCAGTGGATTGAGAAGATTGTTCCAAAAAAATAGTTGATGTCAAAAGGTGTTTTTTTTGTATGTTAAAGAAGACCTTAGAAAACGATTCGACTATTTATTTTAATTGAATTAATTTTACAGTTGAATAACTTTAATTAATTAATTAGCTCTTACGGATAACACTTCCCAAAGTTGAGTATTTTTTTTAACATATATCCCTTAATTTTCAATGTAGTGATTCAAAAAAAATACTGCATGAAAGAAACTGCAGTAAATCATAATCCGGTAGATAAAGGGTTAAGCACCACTATACTTTTCGGTCTCTCAAATACTAAAGGGTGTTTTTTTTAAAGGTATAGAATAGAAATAGAAATATTTATAAAGTTCTCAAAATTCCTACATTTAAAGCTCATATAAAAAAATTAGGTCAAAAATTCTTTGACAATCTTCCTAGTATCAATAACGTCAACATTCAAAATCTAGAGAACTACGATTCTAATATCTATAAAAAGACACCCAGAAGAATCTTACTGGACTCTTATAATCCTCCATAACATTAATTCCCGGTCATTCCCATGTGGCGAATGACCACCCTTGCTAAATTTTGTTTTATTTTTTCTTAACTTTTTTCTTTTTTTAGTTAAATTGTTTATTTTATTTGATCTTAATTTCAATTCAATTACCCACACAGGCACCCACTTAAGTTCCCAACTCTAAATTCTTAATTACAAACTCGACACCAGGCGCAGCGAATAGAGTTTTCGCTCACCGACTCCTGACGACCAATAGCAGACGAGCTTCTCGTCTGCTTGCTCGAATTTGGACTTGATTTTTTCTGAGACCGCCGAAATCACCAGTTCGCCCCGCCCACTGTCTCCTTCCATGTCCACCAATAAGGAAACACGATCTCAAAAGCAGACCAACCAACATCAAGCGCCCAATACGTTAAGTATGGGACGGAGGAACGCTTCGCGTTCCAGTGCCCAATGATGTCAAGCGACCAAAGCGACCAATAAAGGTATAGAACTTTAAATTGCAATAAAACAACGATGTATTATTCGATTGACATGAATTTTTTTTATTCGAAAGATAATCTTGTGGCATTACATTTTAAATATGATTTCTGTCATAGGACTGCCACGGCTGGCTCGGATGTAGTCCAATCTGGACGTCCAATTTTCGATGACCTTTACCAACATTTGTGGCCGTATGTCGGCAATAACACGGCGAATGTTGTCTTCCAAATGGTCAAGCGTTTGTGGCTTATCCGCATAGACCAATGACTTTACATAGCCCCACAGAAAATAGTCTAGCGGTGCTAAATCACAAGATCTTGGAGGCCAATTCACAGATCTAAAACGTGAAATTAGGCGGTCACCAAACGTGTCTTTCAATAAATCGATTGTGGCACGAGCTGTGTGTGATGTTGCGCCGTCTTGTTGGAACCGCAGCTCCTGGACATCATGATTGTTCAATTCAGGAATGAAAAAAATAGTAATCATTGCTCTATACCGATCACCATTGACTGTAACGTTGTGGCCTTCATCGTTTTTGAAGAGGGATTCCACCAGCCCATAAAGCGCACCAAACAGTCAGTTTTTCTGGATGTAACGGTGTTTCGACATACATTTGTGGATTAGCTTTACTTCAGATGCGGCAGTTTTGTTTGTTGACGTAGCCATTCAACCAGAAGTGCACTTCATCGCTAAACAAAATTGTTGGAAAAAGTCATCGAAAATTGGACGTCCAGATTGGACTACATCCGAGCCATCCGTGGCAGTCATATGCCAGAAATCATATTTAAAGTAATGCCACAAGATTATCTTTCGAATAAAAAAAATTCATGTCAATCGAATAATACATCGTTGTTTTATTGCAATTAAAGTTCTATACCTCTAAAAAAACACCCTATACATAACACATAGATAAGAACAGGTGTAGGTCATTATCCAAACATTGAATGGTATTGTTAATGCAAAGTTGGTGCTAGAGTTGTTGGCTGCGCACATGTTGCATATATACTTTAGTACTTGGGATACTGGTGCCATAATCACAGTAAGACAAAAACACCAAGTCTTGGATACGCTGATACACTTCTAGTTGCTGCTACTGTATGGTCCAGTGACGATTCATCCAGTGAAAGTGAGAAGGAAATAGAAACGAGAAGACATTTGTTATATATATATATACAAATATTTTAACATTGTTAATTTTTTTTCCTGTTTTCTCTATTTTATAAAAGATTTTTTTGAAAAAAAAACTTAAATTTTTCCTCGTTTTCACCGAGTAACAGTGTTAAAATAAATATATAATATGAATTTGCCGATGCGAGAAAAAGGACCGATCTTTACCCACCTCCTTAAATTCGTTTTATTGAACTAACTTTTCGTATGAAGAAACATGTAAAGTCTTTTGAAACAAATATTGTATTGGTTCAAGCATACTAATGAATATAAATAAATAAATAAGAATAATTAATTTTTCCAATTAATTAAAATTAAAATTTCGTTGCCTTAGTTTTAAAATATTGCGAAAGACTTAGAAGAAAATGAATAAAGTGCAGGATAAAATATTGAGAAATATAAAAACATACAAGTTTAAACTTAATTATGGACCTATCAAAACTAGAATTATAATGAATTAAAAAATAAAGCATATATCAAATGAACGCCAAATGAGAATTTTTGAAATAAATCCTCTTGCCAGATTTTAGGAGGGCTCAAAGTATTTTCTTCTAACTTTATTGTTCTTCAGTTGATAAGTGATTTTTCAAGGATTAAATGATTCAAGCCACTTATTTTAGGAATTGATGAAAAATGTGGTTTTATAGCATCATAAATCTTATCTTCAAAATGAAAATGATGCCCACGCAAGTTTTTTTTCGTTGCTGTTGAAAATGTTTAAATGTCACATATACAGCACGATCCAAAATCTACTTCTGGACGCCTGAAGAAAACGTCATACATTTTTCATCATTATTCTTCGTCTTTATATCATTGTTTTTGACGTGTTTAAACGTCAAAAATGGAGTGGAAATCTCGTCACTAGAAATAATGCGGTGTTCATAATTATTAAATAATTTAAGGGCTTACCTTACTGATTCTGACCTACCCTTTTCTTTGGTGTATTAAATTATAGGGGATTCAATATGGAAAACTGATTTTTCATTTGAAGTTCTTCATGAATGATTTTATTATGTAATGGTGCGAATTCAACGCTTCTTTATTATTTGATAGGATAGAGATCAACATTTTGTGCATGGCCGATATAAATTCTAAGAATACAACTGGCAAATGTCTTACTGTGTTTTCGTTATTCTGAAAAGAAATCTGGTCGCTAAGAACTTCTGCAAATCATGAGAATACATTATCGTTAAGTGGAGCCTTATTTCCATATGTTGATTGTAGATGTTAAACACATTATATGAGATTTAGTTTCTTTTTAAAATAAAAGAAAATACTTTTTGATTGCATAGAAATACCTATTCAATACAAAACAAACAATAAAATTGATTTCTAATCGAAAACTATTTAGCCTTAAATAACCAGATATCTTTATGTAAATTTGATGCAAGTTAAATTAATTGAATATAAAGGAGTCTTTATAATGTTACTTATATCTATCAAAGGAAAAAGCTGTCTGCAAAGGTATCTGGTATATATACATACATATATATATATATATATAATTAAAACTTTTAAAGAAGACTATTATCTTCAAATTTCGAGATCGACATTAGATATTTCTCTCTATGAAATATATTTTTTTTAACTAAGAGAACTTACATAATGAATCAGCATCGAAAACTATTTGGTAATATAATGTTGTACGTAAATATACAAGGTGATCAGAATTAAAACACCCCTACTCTGAGCTCTCTATACATCGAACTACTCAGTGTAGAGGCTCCAAAATTGTTGAACATACTATTCAAGACATGGGGAAACGGATTACGCGAAAAAAAATAGTTCCAGAAACACCGATAGATGGCGCTGTACACCAGATAATCTGAAAAAAGGAAAGAATTATCACAAAAAACAAAAACAAAACACATGCAATATGTAATTTTCCTTTTTGATTTCTATGGCTGATATGAAAGAAAAAGAAGATAAGAAAAGTGAAGAAACTTAAACTGTCATTGTAATTGAAATTTCGTCCTGTAAGCACAAAAATTTGCATAAACCCTTGGTTTGCAGCTTGTTCTTGGCATAAAAAGGCATGAAACTGGGAAAATGTCATTCTTATCATTGATGGCTGTCACGCTGCCAGAACGCGCTTTGCTTGTGAAGCTGTTTTATGAAAGCAAAGGAAATGCTGCAGCTGCACTTCGGGAGTTTCGTCGACTTAAAAATTTACGCAAAGGACCAATACTTCCACAAGCTCTAAAAAGAATGATCGCTCGATTCGAGAAAACTGGACATCTTGGTGTTCAGCCGGGTCGAGGACGCAAATTGACCTGTTCAGATGTCGTTGAAGATGTTGCCACCGCTATTGTTGATCAGTCAATGGATAACGTCATAGCTGTAGTAGTGCCCGTGCAGTATCATGACACTTCGGTGTTCCCTACAGCACAGTGTGGAATCTACTGAGAAAAGTGGTGCATTTTTTCCCGTACAAAATTCGTCACAATCAGCAGTTGATGGCCAACGACAGGGAGAAGCGACTGACCTTTGCATTGACATTCCTGGCTTGAGTTGAAGTGGATGCATCATGTCCGGGGAAAATTCTATGGAGTGACGAAGCGCATTTCCATCTAAGTGGAACAGTCAATACCCATAACTGTCACATTTGGGACACGGAAAACCCTTGCACCTTCCAAGAGATTCCACTTCACTCACTGAAAGTTACAGTCTGGTGTGGATTCACAGCCACATTCATTCTTGGACCTTTCTTTTTCGAAGAAACTACTCGCAATGGCCCTGTGACCTGCACCGTGACGGCCAGGAGATACAAAAACATGCTTGAAAATTTTGTTGCACCCCAAATGCTACAACACCAATGTCTTGATTCAATTACCTTCATGCAAGATGGAGCGCCTCCACGCATTGGACTCTGTGTGCAGCAGTTTTTTCGGCAACATTTTACTAATGATAGAGTGATTAGTCGTGCGTTTCCGACAGCATGGCCACCTCGTTCTCCAGATCTTAATCCCTGTGACTTTTGGCTGTGGGGATATTTAATTAATCTTGTTTATCGAGGACGTCTGATAACCTTGGAAGATTTGAAGGACAGTATCACTCTGCATGTGAGAAGCATCTCTGTCGACCAATTACGATCAGCAGTTGAACAAACTCTCCACAGACTGCAGATTTTACATCTTGAAGAAAGGAACCATATTGAGCAGCATTTCCTGTATCGATAAGATATGAATGTTTGGTGCGATCGAATAAAATGTGTTACAAATGTGTATTTTGTGTCTTTTTAGTATATTCTCTGTTGCACAGCGCCATCTATCGGTGTTTCTGGAACTAATTTTTTTTCTCGCTAAATCCTTTTCCCCATGTCTTGAATAGTATGTTCAACAATTTTGGAGCCTCTACACTGAGTAGTTCGATGTATAGAGAGCTCAGAGTAGGGGTGTTTTAATTCTGTGTGTGTGTGTGATCACCTTGTATATCAATCATATTTGATAGTTTTTGTCAACTTTTTTCTTCATAGATTTAATCGATCACTAACCCCTTGAGTACCATGTAACCACTAATGTATGCTAAGTATAGGGAAAAATCTCATTATCACATGTGAATACATGTCTTCTTTGGATGTACAACCAGTGTATCCAGCACATAAAGCATTATATGGTAGATTTTCGTTTATTGAGATTGTATAATGTTACAAAAGTTAAGCTACATAATGTCTGGGTTACAAAAATTTGAAAACAATAGTAAAATTAAAGTTAAAATTTAAAATATTTGTGAAATTTGTCGAAATGTCCCTTAGAACAAAAAGCTTTTCCACATACGTTACATAAGAGTATTGTCATTTTTGCTCCATTTCTTCTTCTTCTTCATCACAGATAGATAAATCCATAGCAATCACTGTCGTATTAATCCTTTTCCGGCAAATATTCTCATTAAGAATCACTTTCATTGAAATCCAACGATGATGCCATATTGGTAAGAAAAAGGGAAAATAAACAGCAAAAATAGTTATACAAACTTAAAAAAGCGGAACGAAACACGAGCGAATGCGTGCTTTAGTCAGTGTCAAAAGGAAAAATGAAACGTACGTCGTAATGTGAAGGTCAGTATCCCTAGAAATATGGGCTTTCTGGGAATACTAGAATGCGTAGTATGGTACGCGAGGGGTTAAATTACTCCGACAGCATTGTGCCTTTTAAAGTTTTTAAAATATATATAATTCTACTTTTTTAAGAAATTCATTACTTAAAAGGAAAAATAACTTTTATCACATAAACATTAAGAAATATACAAAGATTAAATACATAACTAAGTAGAACAATACATTTTCACAAATGTCATAACTGTAAGCACTTCGTCAATATTTTAATCAAATTTGATTTAAAAAAGTATTGCATCTAATTTTTTTTATCTTAGGGAAAAATTGTCTTTGTGAGCATTAAGTGAAATTATCACATGAATAACATATATTGATAAATGAATCTCTTAAAACAAACAAATACTATACATCCAAAAAGTATCGAATTACAAATGTAGATTTACCTGAAATACGAAATATCTCTCCTTTCAAACCTTCTTTCTTGAGAAAATTGCTGTGAGATATTTTCTGGTATTATCTTCTCATTTTAATGAAACTAGGTAAACAAAACAAGTTCATTTCACCTTCTTGACACACACACAAGTGAAGTAGTTCGTCATTAAAACTTCACACACACGCATCAAAACTTCAGCAACCTGATATACAGGTAAACTGAAACGTATTATTTAGACTTAATGGAATTTGTAGACGTATAAAGTTGGGACTGGTTTGTGGAATCTCTCGTATCACATTCATTGGTGGCTTATCCCTATGTGTTAAGTTACCAGTTAGAACATGCAAAATTTTATGAAAATTGTTCATGTGAATGCTTTTAGTTATACCAGTGCTTCTCAAAGTTTCAATATGTGTGACCCAATACTCGGTCATAATTTTCATCGCCCTCCGTACAAATAACAATGCATTGAATTCTCTAATACTATATACTTCAGTACTTCTCAACTTTTTTATCTTTGCGGGCCGGTCAACGTTTGATACTTTTACCGCGGCCCGCTGAGGGTGGGACACGATGATTGTTTATATTTTAGATTGTTTTGATTTAACAATTTTAATTTAGTAACATTTAAATATGCCTTCAGAATAAAATATAGTTACATAAAAAATGAATAAAAGTGATTTAACGTGGAATTTAAAGTGATTCCCGGGGAAAGTTGCGCAAATCCGAGAGAAATGCACCACTTTAAATAAAATGGTAATAGTTTAATGTTCTTTAGGCGGATCGGCACCATTTGATCCAAGGACCGGGGGTTGGGGATCACTGCTAAACTTTAACTCTGAAGCTGCAATACGACTTTAACCCTTTATCTACTGGCGGTACTTATAAGTACCATTCACTTTAAAATTACATAGAATAACCATTTTTACGAATACTCTGACGAGAGAGAGAGAGAGAGAGAGAAACTTAGCAGGAATATTCTTTTGAATCCATTTTTCCAAGATATATGTCAGCACGAGTTCTACGATGAGTATTTTAGCGTGGAAGGCGAATAGTTTTATAGCAGAAATTGCGTTTTCAGCTGACGGCGTTTTCAAAGGATTGTGAAGATTGTTCCGAAAAAATAGTTGATGTCAATAGATAAGTGTCTTATTTTTTTTGTATGTTAAAGAAGACCTTAGAAAACGATTCGACTATTTATTTTAATTGAACAATGTATATATAATTAATTTTACAGTTGAATAACTTTAATTAATTATTAGTTCTAACGGATTAAATTTCCCAAAATTGAGTATTTTGTGTACGTATATCTCTTAATTTTCAATGTAGTGATTAAAAAAAATATTGCATGAAAAAAACTGCAGTAAATCATAATGCGGTAGATAAAGGACTAACCTTTTATGTGCCACCTGCGTATATATACGTCTCCCTCACCCGGTGCGCTAAATGTCCCGGACGTATATATACGTATTTCCGAAGTACGATATTTTCTATGCACAGAAATCCGTAATTATTCCTAAGGCTTTTGAAGGCAATAAAAAGATCTCAACAGTGTTTGCTAAGGAATGATTTATTTCAGAGGATTTACTTATTTTTTATTCCTTTTCTCCCCCTAATACATCACATAAGCACCCCTACGTGAAAAACAGTGGCATTGGGGAGCGAATCGTATAACTTTTAATCGGCAGTTAAGAGATTATTTATAAACCGTACAAACTATCAAGATAAGTCTCAATTTTTAATTACAGTTTCATGTATGACGCTCATAGGGTCACTGGTAATTCTTAAACTTGGTTTTAACTCAGTATTGTTAAAATAATTATCAAACACATTGTGCAGTATTGATACATCTCTAAGTGTATTATATTAGTGTAAATGTCAATTTTATTTTTTATTGTGTCATAATGTATTTTGTTTGTTTACTTTCAGTAAATTAATAATTTTTTAAAAGAATCTTTTGTTTTAGACTTTTCAATATGTGTTCACGCCCCCCTCGTAGAGTTATCCCTAGAGAAGCGCTCCCCACAGTTTGTGAAACGCTGGGTTATACTATTTATAAAACAATATATCTTTCTTCACGATATCGTATTTAGACGCATTATATGCACCATACCTTCTGTAATATCTTTGTTTTATAATGCAATTAATTTATAATTACTTTCATCTTTAAAAATAGCGTATGCTAGTGTGTAGTAATTTTTATTCTAACCGTAAATAGAGTGAAAAATAAGAATTAATGTTCCTCCAAAAGAATATAAGAAAACTTTATCGGGATTTTGGGTAGCCTACTTTATTGTTAGAATTATCAAAATTAATTATAAGTGCTTCCTTTGTGTATGTGTTGGAGGGGGAATATTCACATCAAGATAGTTCTAGTTAAATAAATTCTGTTAGAATATAAATTTAATATTTTGTATTAAGAATAAGAATTATGGGTTTTGTTTTATTTCGCATCGAATGTATCTTTATGAAATGAAATTGTATTCGAGACAATAATAAATTGTTTCCTTTCGTGTTTATAGCAGGAGATATGTGTTCTTCGGTATGTTATTCGTCTGCTGGGAACGTAAACACGTGCTACATTTGCAAGATGAAAAATATTGAATTCTTATGTTTATTTTTCTTTGGAATGACATGGTTTTAAAAATGCATTTGTTAATATACCAGAGAAAATTCAAGAAAAAGCTCCACTTAAGCTCCATTAAGCTCCACTTAACTGTATTTTGATTCGAGTGTATGTAAATTTTGATTTCGATTCAAAATGAAATTTTGGTTTTTATGGATTTATTTGTTCCAAAAAAAATTGTATAATTTGTCAAATAAAATAAGTTTTAGATAAAAGGGAGAGAATAAATAATAAATATAACATTCTATTGAAAATGTAGAGCTGGAAAATTAAAAAAAAAGGTATAATTCAAAAGAAAAGGGAGCAATTTTCATTTTAGTTGAAGAATTGCTGAATAATTTTGATTTTGAAATTGAAGTTAGTTGCTATTAGTTTTTTAAATGTTTTTTTTCCATGCCATACAAAATCTGTCCTGAATATTAAATCGGTATATGGTATAAACCGTTCTATTGTTGAATCTCTTCGTCAAAATGTCTGGAAATTATAAAGTGTAAATTAAAATAATAACTAAAGTATTAACCGTAAGTAGCTCTTTATCTTGTCACTGACACTCTCTTTCCCCCGCTGGGTGCCGTTGTTGGTTTAACGATGGCCTTGTATGCCCAAGTTTACGGGTTCAACCCCTTCCCAAGTCGGTGGATTTTCATGATGCAGAAAATCGGCAGCATCTATGGCGTATAATTATACAGCATGTTAAAGATCCCTGAAGTGTCTGTTTGGCTGCAAAATTAAACTCCTAGTCACTGGCGTAGCAAACTCTGAGGGGACCCCACAATTTCTTTCGGGCCCGCTTTTTAAATATGGGAGCCCTGTTAGTGGGGCTGTAGTTACACATCTTGGGCTCCCTGCAGCTTAGGGGCCCAGTACCATTGATAGGGTGGTAGCTACGTCCCTGCTCCTAGAACTATTTCGCATTATCAGATTTCAGGTTCCTCTCCTTGGGAGGAAACTGAGCATCAAAATTACATTGGTACAATTAGTATCTACCAATGATGCCGCACTCAAAAGAAATACCAGCTTCCGGGGAATGTGATATTTTGTATGGTTTATAATTAAGGTCGTATTGTAATTTTAGTGTCAAAGTACATTATTATTGCATTTATTACATTGGTAATGTATGGAGGGAGGGTCTCGATGAAACTAATGACTGAAAATTTGGTCGCAAATATTGAAAGTTTGAGAAGTACTGTTGTAAATGGTAAAGCAGTTTCTAATGAGAGTTGTATTGCTGTCAGGAGCGATCAACTAAGTATGACTAAGTATTAGTGGAGGGGTGTCAAACCTTTATGGATCAATGTTCTATTTTTTAAGGAAATTTTAAGGAAGTATAGATGAGCCATCAAACAATTTTGATTGGTAACTATTGGGAAATAATAAAACCAAATATACTAACAACTCAAAACTCCTTATTTATTACGAAGAAATATATTTTGCACTGTATAATAGTAAATGTTTCAGTTATGCAAGTTATTCAAATGAAAGTAATATTAGTGTGACTTCTGCTGTTGCAAATTATAGATCACAAATAACTTAAATTAGGATTGTAAGATGTTAATTTTATGACAGTACGCATACTACATTGGAATTACCTGAATTGGAGTCTTTAATGTTATTCATCTCTGAAAATAATGATTTGAAGCATAGGTAGATGAAAATATGGTTAAAACTGCATGAGCCAGCTTCTTCAAATAGATAAATGCGTCTGGAATCGATGTTTTTAACTTGCATTTTTACTTATATTGCTTGTTAATCTTTCTGTTTCAATCCATTCCAACTTTTCCCTTGTTTTAATAAATTTTTGAATCCATAATGTGCTAGAATGGAAAAAATCAGTTGCATATTTCATATTCTTCAATTCCAAACCAATCGAATTGGGACAAGTTCAATTTATCAAATGGAGTCACATCAGGGTACATGATAAACATGAGCGTTTTCGATAGTTCTTTTAACTGAGAAAATCTTGTTGAAAATTTCTTGATCGAAAAGAAATTAATTCTTCAATTCTAAATTCTTCAATAACTCTTTCTTCGTCTAGTTTCTCATACACATCTAATCGATCACTCGCGTTTGTTCGCAATAGGTCATAGTGATTTTTGTTTTTTTGAACTAAAATGCAAACTGTTTTGATCAGTAGTGTGCATAAAAAAATTGCTTCACGTGCCATTGGGTCGCCATCCCTGTATTAGTGTAAGTATTAATGCCACTTTGCTACATCATTTTTGCATTATCATGTTTTTAAGGTATCCTGACTACGTTCGGAACCGTGATTTTAAAAAAGCGCATAAATGAGTAATTTTCATGATATTTAGCGTCAATTACATTAAAATACATGTATACAATTGTTTTAAGGCCATTATGACTAAAAAATTATTTAAATACGATATTTTGGCAAAAAATTATCTTAGAATAATCTTTTTTTGAAAATGTTCCCCTTTTGTGAAAAAATGCTTCTATTATTCTAATGTTTTGCCTGTGTATATCTCAGACCGCTTTACAGAGGCTCAACTAGAATTTTTGAAAAATTCATATTATTTTCAGAGTTACGACCAATTGAAATAATTATCGGCGTTTTTTTTCTTAAAATTGCTCCCCTCTGTTGTCGTAAAATATAGATAAACTCATTTCTAAGTTAGTCGAGCCTCTGTAAAGAGATCTGAGCAATATACAAGCAAAACATTATAATAATAGAAGCATTTTTTTCAAAAGTATAACATTTTGAAAAAAAAAAGATTATTATAAGTTAATTTTTTGCCAAAATATTGTATTTAAATAATTTTTTTTCTCAAACTGTCCTTAAAACAATTTTGTACATGTATTCTAATCTAAGTGACACTAAATATCATGAAAATTAACCATTTATGCGCTTTTGCAAAATCACGGTTCCGAACGTAGTCGGATACCTTAAGAATATAAATCAAGATCATGAATGAGTATCATTTTTTAGTTATACCTTTAAGTACTTTCATAACAAATTTCCATTAAATTAGTTGAGTATGTTTCCAAAACCAAGTGTTTGTCCCTTTTCTTTTGTTTGTGGGAGTGTAAACATTTTTATCATGTAATAATGGTAGAAGAATGAGAACTGTAAAATGATACTTTATAGAAAATACATGTATAGGATTTTTAATTAATGGAAACTATTTCAAAATATGAATAGAATAAGAAAGAGAGAGAGAGAGAGAGAGAAATTAAATGCTTGAAATGGATGTAAATACGCAAAATTTTCAAAAGTTAATTTTATGAGAAACAACTTGTAATGTTAAAAATATGATTCTTAAACTGAACTTCAAAGAAATTAATTTTAAATATTTTATAAAACTAATAAATATTTTGGAACGGGGTAATTACGACATATTTCTATAAGTGCAATTTTTTGAAATATGTCTTTGATGTCCAATTAAATTTAACCATAAATAATTATACCTTATTTTTTAAAACTAAAACCGTTTCTTAACTTTTGCTCTCTTTTTTTACTTTTATTTACATTTTGTTAATAATAAGATGGTAAGGATTCCTTGTATTATTTTCTTGATATTCATTATTTATAACAGTTTGAAGCATTTGCGCTTAGCATTCATTTTACTCTGTGTTTGTCAGACATTTCTCTTGTTTTATTTTCAGATTGTAGATGAAGATTGAAAGTCTGTTCAATACAGGATTCTTATAAGTGGTACATTTGGATTGTTCTTTGAGTGTTCGTTTATTATTTTCTGAATTGCTCACGTACCTTTTATACCTTCAGGGGTACGTGAGAAGATAGATTCCGATTCTGGGACAAGAGACTGCAAAGGTTGCTGTCAAGTTGAGCTGAGTTGTTCTGCTACTGCTGTTGTGTTGAGATGTTTTGAAACTATTTCAGAATAAATTAAATCAAACAAAAATATAAACAAAATTAACTTAAAATTATTCATAGAAATAAAATGTTTAGAACCAGATGCTAAGCGAAACCTTTAAAATATTTATACAATATTTTTTTCTTACTTAAATATTTATAACAGTAAGAGAGAAATAATTGCAGTTTTTAAGAAAAGGAAGAGAAAGGACGCACGCACAAATATTCAGAAGCAGTTTAAAATTAAATGTTACACAAAGGTCGTTTTTATAAAACCATCAACATTCAGTTCGGATTGATATTAGACGAAATAATGAACAAAATGACAAAAAAATTGAAATTCAATAGAGAATAAGGCTTTTCCTAATTCTTTTCCAATACTTTCTGAAGAATCAAAAAAGAATTCATTGTGTAAAATCATCTCGGAGAAATAGGGTGATAGGATTATGTAAAATCGAATAAAAAATGTTTTTAAAATAGTGCCTCTATTTGGTTAATACTCGAAATTGTAGCAGTGTAATGGGTTTGGAATATAAATATACTTAAGATAAAGGTAAATTTGGAATTTTTCAGGGATTTAGTAATCATCGCGATTAAGAAACACAGCGAAAATGGAGAGAAACCTTTACGCTCAATTTGTAACCATTTTTATGATCGCATTACGCAAGAAATCTATCTATTTCTTTCGACTCAAACAAATACTTACTTTTACATTTTCAGAAGCATAAATATCTAGAAAAATTTATGAGAATTGGCTAATGAATCTTGAGCAAAAGAAAAGAGCACATTGCTCAAATGCAATTTTTTTCTTTTTTGCTGACAAAATAGCATTGAAGCGGTTTTCAAAAATCGTTTTTAAACGTATGAAGAAATGTAAAAGTGTACAACCAATTTTAGCTATGTTGAAACAGATTTCTGGTATAATGCTTCTGAGATTATGTGAGTTCTGTGTTTGTAAAAATCGTTGATTACTGTAATATTCCTAAGTGATAAAACTTTTATGATAAATGCAGTCTGAGATTTTTCTTGGTATAACTTGCACAACATTCACTAGAGTGTTATTTTTAATTCACAATAATTCTTTTCTGAAATTTTTTTCCTGACTTAATGTTGTTTTCGTCTTTCATCTGATGTAGTGAATTCTTTTTATTGATTTTTTACTATTTTTTAACACGTTTTTATAAGTTTTTACAAGATTTCATGAAATTCCTAATTTCGTCATTTCCTTGCGATATATACACGCCTGTGGCAATTAAGGGAGTTAATCTGGTATTAGTGTTGTGTTTCGTCTAATATCTATACTTCTGAAAGATGGTCAACGCACTGAATCCTTGTAACTTTCCTTGTAAGATAATGCGACTTGAGTGCCATATAATAGTGAAATAAAGACTTTTTTTTTCAAGCAGTCTTTTTCATTTCTTAAAAAAAAACTTACTTCTTTTCGATTTGTTTGGAGCAAACAAGAGCATTTTTCCTTTATTCGTTTATGAATTACTAACTTATATTAAGTTTGTTTCTTCTTTGGTATAATCCAGTAGACAGGAAATGGTAACTACACCCATTAAAAGTTTAAAGAAGTGTACATAAAATTTATCTTTTTCGGTGAGTTCTAATCTTTTTAGGAAGCTTCCTACAAGCTAATATTTTGTTATAGAAACAGATCCAATTCGTGTGAGCCTTAAAAATATTTAAATCTAAATAACAGAACTTTATAACTAAATGAAAACTTAAAACTCGTAGAAAAATAAAAATAAAAATTACGGAATACACGGAGGTATGTATATATCTATATGTGCGCGTATTTATAACTTAAAATAAATTTGAATAATTATTTCAGGAAAATATAAACTATAGAAATCTCAAAAAGGCACACTGCAAAATGAAATGACACACAGAAAGCATTGAACGCCGAAAACATTTATTTTGAAGTTTCAAATAATAAGGCTATTAAACAATTTTCACTATTGTAACAAAACATTTCTATTGGCTCTTATGTAAAAAAATATCAGCAATCGAGGAATTCCCAATGAAAAATTTTCCTTCCAGAAGTTCAAATGACTACAGCCCCCTACATGCCCTCTTCATGCACGTGGCTGAAATCCAATGTACGGATGATACCACAACGGCAGACGATTCAGGCGCAAAAGTAGCAGCTCGCATAATCTTCAGATGTTAAGTTCAAGTAGCAATTCCATACCTTCTACTAAGATGTTATAATCTAGTAGCAATCAATACTTTCTTCTGAAATGTTATTTCACTGCAACAGTCAGTCGGGTTCTTAGCTGTCTTGAGATGTTAAAATTTTTCAATACTCCGCAAATTTTTCTTAGATAGTAGCAATAAACATCGATCAAAAGAAGTTAAAATGCATGTATTTATCCATTCTTTTGAGATCAATATGTGAGGAAATATGAATTATAAGGACTTCGTTTGATGTGTTTATATTAATAATTTGTTCAGGCCTTCGCTTGACATTTTAAAGTCGGGTTGTAGTCCAGGCCTTCGCTAGGAACATTAATACGAATTAGTAGTCCAGGCCTTCGCTAGGAACATTAATACGAATTAGTAGTCCAGGCCTTCGCTAGGAATATTAATACGAATTAGTAGTTCAGGCCTTCGCCTGACATTGTAAAGTCGTTACAGTCCAGGCCTTCACTTGACATTGTAATGTCTGGTTACAGTCCAAGCCTTCGCTTGACATTGTAATGTCTGGTTATAGTCCAGGCCTTCTCTAGGAATATTAATACGAATAAGTAGTTCAGGCCTTCGCTAGAAGTTATCTATATGAATAAATATAGTCCAAGCCTTCACTTAATATTCTTATGTCAGATGACAACCCCGGCCTTCGCTAGGAGTATGAATGTGAAAAAAAAAATTTGGCCTTTACTTGATATTTTAATGTCAGGGAAATGTTCAGGTCTTTACTTGAGATTTACAATAATAGTCGTTTGAAAAATCCGTTTCAGGATTTTTACATGAAGACCGGGTCCAAGGTGCTTCTATATCACTCTTGCGAGTAATGATGTGATGAAAAAAATTCCAAGAACCGTGCATCTTCGCATATCTTCATTCGATTATGCAGTATCTCTAATGATGCAAATTATATGCTTCTATGTAATCAAAATCGCAGTGTTTAAAAATAGGAAGAAAATAACACTCAGAAAAAATGAGACGCACTGCTTAAAGTATAATGTTAAAACAGAGTTTAGTTTTAGTTCAGCGTAACAAGAAAGTTAAATTTTTTTTTGTCATTTTCTAAAATTTTATTGCCGTGTTTTATGATATTTCAACGGGTTATTTTGAACGGCATAAATGGTATCGTATTATTCAAATCTTTGGTAAGACACGCCGATTTTCTTACCATTTCGAACCTTTTTGAAAAAAGATTTCATTTTTCCAAAAATATTTTTCTTCTGGGAAAAATCAACGACGTTTTCTTTCATATCTTCACCTTCTGAGGATGCATTCGTTGATATTGGATAGAAATGGCAATCTTCGTTGAAGGACCTATTTTCGAACAATTCATTATTGTATTATTGTGCAAGATCGTTGAATTCGAATTAAAAATATCAATGATCTCTTTTAATTCCACTTCGAAATCAGCATTGTCAATTATGAATTTCTTCCCATTGTCATCATATAATACATATTTTGATCCATGCACCAAAGGTGTTCCATAGGAGCTCCGAGAACTATGCTCCGATGGTTCAGAAATATTGTTTTGAAGAGTGAAGGGAGAGGATTTTTTTAAAGAGCTTGTGTGTGTGTGTGTGTTCTATTCCGCTCGAAAATGCATCTTTGTTCTGTTGATTATCAAGAATTGAAATATCTGACTTAATTCGACCTTCCATGGTTGCTTCAAATTCGACAGTTTATAATTGTTGGTCGATTTGTTGTCAGTAATTTCAGAACAATTCTCAGTTGTTTCTTCCAGCTGTCGAATCGCAAGAGAGAGATATCCATTTCCTGTTTAGAGTTTTGAACTTCTGTTTTAAAGTTACGTGATTTTAGCCTGATAAGTTCAATGAAAATATAATAAGGAATTAAATGAAAGCAATATTGCAAATTGAAATGGCCAAATATTTAAAAAAACACCACAGTGAATGTAACAAAACAAACGTTGGCATAAGAATTTTTTTCGACATTTCTATGACCCTTTTTTTTTTAGTAAAAATGACTTCAAAAAGTACAATTTTCACAAGCACAAATTTCAACTTTGTTCGTTGCTCTCAAAACAATAAATACACAAAAATTAATTTTTAAAAATCATTATTGAGTTTCAACACACACTTTTTTTAATTTCACAACAATGGTCCTTTATTCTAATTCTAAATTGTTTGTACAATGCATCGCAACAATAAACTTTTCTCAATTGTTTACAGTATTTAAATTACGATGTAAGCTATTAAAAAGTGTTTAATTATTTTTCAATTCCTACACACTATTAGCTCACAATATATCTCTATATATTTATTTATTTATCTGGGTGGAATTTTCAATCGTTATAATAAAATAAATTTTATTTCAATTCCTACTATTAGCTCACAATCTCTATACATTTATTTATATATTTATTTATTTATCTGGGTGGAATTTTCACTCGTTAATAAAATAAATTTTAAAGCGCTCAATTGAGCTGAAATTTTATATACAGGTTTATTTTGAATGACAATACAATAATATAAAAATAATTAATAAAATTAATTGATTAAAACTAATTATGTAAAGAATTACAGATACAACCACGTTGGTATAATTTTTGGCGACTTGTGTCAAAACTTGAAAAGGTTTTTTTTTCTCAAGTATTTAAGTATTCAGCTGAACTGAAATTTGTATTAAATAAAAATACAATAATATAACAACAGCTAATGAAAATTAATTGATTAAAACTTATTACTTAAAAAATTACAAATACAACCACGTTGGTATCATTTTTGGCGACTTGTGTCAAAACTTCAAAATGTTTTTTTCTCAAGTATTTAAGTATTCAGATGAACTGAAATTTATATTGGATGAAAATGCAATAATATAATAACAACTAATAACAATTAATTGATTAAAACTAATTATTTAAGGAATTACAAATACAAACATGTTGGTATCATTTTTTACGACTTGTGTCAAAACTTGAAAATGTTTTTCTCACGTGTTTAAGTATTCACTTGAAATGAAATTTATATACACGATTGATTTGGATGACAATGCGATAATTTAATGATAATTAATAAAAATTAATGACCACTTAATGTTGTGATTCTGTCATATGTATATAAAGGGTGTTTTTTAGAGGTATAGAACTTTAAATTGCAATAAAACAACGATGTATTATTCGATTGACATGAATTTTTTTTATTCGAAAGATAATCTTGTGGCATTACATTTTAAATATGATTTCTGGCATATGACTGCCACGGCTGGCTCGGATGTAGTCCAATCTGGACGTCCAATTTTCGATGACTTTTTCCAACATTTGTGGCCGTATATCGGCAATAACACGGCGAATGTTGTCTTCCAAAGAGTCAAGCGTTACTGGCTTATCCGCATAGACCAATGACTTTACATAGCCCCACAGAAAATAGTCTAGCGGTGTTAAATCACAAGATCTTGGAGGCCAATTCACAGGCCCAAAACGTGAAATTAGGCGGTCACCCAACGTGTCTTTCAATAAATCGATTGTGGCACGAGCTGTGTGACATGTTGCGCCGTCTTGTTGGAACCACAGCTCCTGGACATCATGATTGCTCAACTCAGGAATGAAAAAGTTAGTAATCATGGCTCTATAGCGATCACCATTGACTGTAACGTTGTGGCCTTCATCGCTTTTGAAGAAGGATTCCACCAGCTCATAAAGCGCACCAAACAGTCAGTTTTTCTGGATGTAACGGTGTTTCGACATACACTTGTGGATTAGCTTCACTCCAAATTCGGCAGTTTTGTTTGTTGACGTAGCCATTCAACCAGAAGTGCGCTTCATCGCTAAACAAAATTCGCTTATGAAAATCGGGAACAACGGCCATCTCGTTTTTGGCCCATTCGACGAATATACGCTTGCTTGATGATCGTTTTGATGAATTGCCATACCAAACTGAGAATAAATCACTTGACAGCTGTTAAACCGGTCGCCATCTTGGAAAGTAATGCCAACTTAAACTTCTATACCTGGAAAAAAACACTCTTTACATATTTATATTAATTGCACCTATTTAAAAAGTAGCTAAAATAAAATTTTCTTTGTTGATCTAAGTAGGAAATGACTTAAATTTTTTTTATATTACTTGTTTTAAAAAATTTCACTTATGAATCAAATTTAAATAGTAAGGCTCTTAGGGGTGTTAATTTAGTCTCAAGAGCTGAAAATATGAATAGTTTTTAAACTAGATATAATTCTTTGAGGTGAAAATTAAAAAAATTAATCTTTTACACATTATTTATAAAGGAATGAGGTCTAAAAAGTGTTAAATGTTTAAAATATAATCATAATATTTTAAAAATTATAAACTTATGAAAATAAGAAACATTCTGTAAGAAATACCAAGTTTTACGTTGTGCATGATATTTTCTAAAATAGTAACTCTAATTACTAGAAACGAGTTGTTTTAGAAAGTTAAATATATCCTTATGATACTGTAGCATTTTTAAATAAATAGAATAATAAATAATATTTTTTTGAAAATGAAAAATTGAACTTTTCATATTTTTTTTAAATTTCAATATTTTTCAAAGTTTTTGAAATACAAAATGTTTATTACACTAAAATTAGGTAGGTTTTTAAAGAGTATGATACATTTTATAATTCTGTGAAGTCTTATACTTCAACGTATACTATTTCAGAAAAAGGTGCAACGTGAAATTTCCTTAATATTTCTTACAAAATATTTCTTATTACATATGCTTATTATTTTTAAAATTATGATTATATTTAATTTCAATTTAATATTTTTTGTATTTAATGATAAAAATGCTTACAATATCAAAGCATTACTCAAAAAAGTAAACTGTCTAATAAAACAAATGTGCAACTATCAAATTTTCTTAAAGATACAGGGAAACACACATGGTATTTAATTAATTTAATGATAGGCAATTAAAATAATTTCATTAATTTATGTGGTTATTATAAACTATGAACCGTGATAAGAAGTTTATAGATAATAAAAAATTAGTTTGTGGTTATTATAAACTATGAACCGTGATAAGAAGTTTATAGATAATAAAAAATTAGTTTGTGTAAAATTACTTAAGCTAAATTTATTTACCTTTGATAAAAAATGTAGATTAAGGGGTCACAGGGGTGTTAATCTTCTATTTTTCGAATTTTCGAAAAAATATATGTTGTTCCTCATTTTCTTTTGAACATTTTGATACCAACCACGTGATAGTACTACAAAAACTTCGAAAGTTATTCGAAAAATTCCAAACAGCAATTTAGTAATAACAATGTTTAAATGGCTACATGCCACACCCACTTTTCTTGATTTCCGCATACGTTTTATTTTTCTGTTTTTAAAAAGCCTCATGAAATATTTTAAACACTTGCTTAATTGAGAAGGAAGCTTGCAACTCAACACACGCTTTTTTAATGTGTTTTGATTCTGTTTTGGTAATGCTAGCACGTTTGCAATAACTTATCGAAATTCAGAACAGCGTTGTTTAAAACCGTTCAAAATTGAAAACAATTGAAATTTCTCGATTGAAATTTACCTGAAGGTCTTAGACCTTCAGGTAAAAGTCTAAGAAAAGAAGATTTAGAGGGAACCAAATCATGAAGGTATGTTGCAGAAAGGAGAGATAAAAATGTGTGCTTCCAGTAATAAAATCTCAGGATATCAGACTTCATTAAAGTCAAATATTGTTAAGGTAAGTGAAAAAAAACTCTCTCTCTCTCTTCAAAGGATATCGTATTTTTGATTTTATTTCAACTTTTAGCTCTATTTTATCAGTATCATGTTGTTTAAAATGTCATAAACCATTAACAATTAATGAAAAGTCCAGTCGTGGTTTATGTTCGAATTTTGAAATACGTTGTAAAAACTGGGAGTGTTTGTACTTTTTCAAGCTGTGAAAACACTGGGAATAAAAATAATGCTCCAGAAATTAACAGAAGATCTATTTTAGCAATGAGATGCATAGGCCAAGGTTTAGAGTCATTAAAAACCTTTTGTGCTGTAATGAGTCATCCTAATCCTGTTGAACACAAATCACATGATGTTATTAATAATAAACTTTCACGTGTTATGAAGGAAGTCGCTGAAGAAAGCATGAAAATGGCAGCTGTCAAAGAATATTCTTCGTCACCTGATAACCTTTTAACGGTAAGTGGTGATGGTACCTGGAAGACGAGAGGACATTCATCGTTGATTGGAGTATGTACTGTAATAGGGGCCGAAACAGGTAAGGTTTTGGATAGGGAAGTGTTGTCCTCATTTTGCAAAGGATGCGACAGTTATAAAGGGGTAAAATTTGGTATCAAGTACAATAAAAATGGCAAAGAGCGCATAAGATTTCATGTAGAAAAAATTATTCTGGCTCTGCTGGTAAGATGGAGGTTGACGGGATGTTGAGGATTTTTAATCGATCAGAAAAGCTTCACAACCTGAAATATTCGAACTACATAGGAGATGGCGACACAAAAACATTCAATGCCCTTTCTGAAAACAAGCCATACGGCGATGACTATCTTATTCAGAAAATAGAATGTGTAAGCTATGTGCAAAAGAGAATGGGTACAAGACTTAGGAAGCTTATATTAGTATATAGTAAAAATAAATTATCTGATGGTAAAACTATTGGCGGTAAAGGTAGGTTAACTGATAGTTTAATTGATAAACTTGCGCATTACTATGGTAATGCTATTCGATGCAATTCTACTAGTGTAAAGGAAATGCGGAAAGCCATTTGGGCTGTGTTTGGGGTCATTCTTGCAGCACTGATGATGAACCGATGCACTGGTTTTGTCCTACAAATCCAAATACATGGTGTAAGTAGAATGCCGCAATTAATAATAATTTACAAAATTATAAACACAAACCCTCAGTTGCTAAAGATGTTCGAGATGTAATTAAGCCTGTATTTGCAGACTTATCTCATCCGGCACTCCTGAAGAAATGTTTAGGAGGTAAGACACAGAATCCTAATGAAAGTTTAAATTCATTAATTTGGAAGTTTTGTCCTAAGACGATTGGTTCTAGGCTTCAGATTGCAGAGATTGCTGCAAATCTAGAAACCAGTGTTTTTAATGATGAAAATCAAATACTTATTACTATTTTAGAGAAATTTGGCTTGAAAATTAACAGAAATGTTTGTGTGCCCCTGGCTGAACGTGACAATCGTCGAATCTTTACGTCAAGACAGAGGCTGTAAGAACATCTTTTGAAGCTCGCAGAGCCAAGAAAAATTAAAAAGAGTAAAGAAATTTAGCTGTTTCAGGAACAGGAAGGTATATATTATTAGCCTGGAAAATTTTAGCGTGTAAGTTTTAAGATTTATTTTCTCAAATTCAATTTTAAAACTTTAAAGCCCTTTTTTTTCTCAGTTTGTGTTTTTTTCAATTACGCGCATTGCGTTTCAAAAACTATCATACTTTGATGTATAAAACTTTACAGAATTATAAATTCTATCATAATCTTCAAATCCTAGCTAGTTATAGTATTATAAATTTTTAATTTTTTGAAATATTTCAACAAAAATTGAATTTTTAAAAAAATTTTAAAAATGTATTTTTTTATTTTTAAAAATATTATTTTTTATTTTATTTTTATAAGATAAGCTAGCATGTAATAAGGATATATTTGACTTTATAAATCAACTTATTGCTAGTAATTAGAATTATTATTGCAGAAAATATCATGCGCGTCGTAAAACTCACTATTTGTCTCTTACAAAAATTTTTCTTATTTTTATGTGTTTATTATTTTTAAAATTATGATTATATTTTAGATATTTTATACTTTTTTGAAACTTTATTCCTTTATAAGAAATGTGTAAAAGAATCAAATTATTTCATTTTAATCTCAAAGAATTATTTCTAGTCGAAAATTGTTTGTATTTTTTTTTTTTTTTTTTTTTGTGCTCTCGAAACATTTTCAACACCCCTGTGACCCCCTTAAATAATTTGTAGTTATTTTTATAATTTATAATACACAGATTGTACGTTTTGTACACTGTTGTTGAGCCAGCTATAACAAGTTCGGGTTGCTCTCGTCACTTTAGTATAGTAGTCACTTATAATTTAGTTTAAATTATAGACAAAAAAGGAGCATTATTAAAAGAGACAAGGAAAACGAATTTTTACTGAATGAGAATTGTTTTGCCATTAAACCTCGATTGAAGAATAATTATTCATTTCGGCAGATCATTTGGAAGTGCTCCTGATAATTGAGGCAGTCATTATGAAGTCATTATGCCAATAGTGGATACAAATTAATGTAATTGATAAGTAACATAATAATAATGAACTATAAGTAGATTAAAAATTCGCTCTCTCTCTATATATTTATATTACTTTCTTTTCATTTGTTCTTTTTATTTTTCGGCTTCGGTGGCTTAGAGGTAGAATGCCCGTTTAGATAGATTTTCAGGATATGAAAATAGTAGTCACGATTATGAAGGTATATGATTATACGTGGCATGTAAAAGATACCTTGAGTATCAATTTGGCTTGGATACTTTCGGCATAATTATTCAGCATTCGACGAGTTTGAATTAAAAACTAATTAAAGCATCCAAATTTGGTAATGACACCACTAGAGGGTACCACCATAAAATGATACTTTAATTTAGGGATTTACAGAGTCTGCAAAGACTTGGCTGCTAAAATGCAACCCCACTGGGAAAAAAGCTTTCTACATAGTTCATTTATCATGCATACCCCCCTTTTTCTGCTAAAACGTAACCTGAATACTACTAGTTCATAAAAGAAAGATAAAGATTTGAAGAGTATTGTTTTTTAAAGACAATACAAAAAAAGCATGTTCCATTTTCAGTTGAAATGTACAGTGGTGGAAAAAATTGTGGACACTTTTTATAATTGTTAGGTTTTTTTAAGTTTGTATGCTTATAGAAAATGTTGTGTTGCACAAAATGCAAAGTCTTTTACTTCATTTTAAAGAGAATTTAATACTTAATTAAATACAAGAAACAACATTCAAACATTTGCAAAGCAAAAAAGTATGCTTCAGTAACTATCGATATACATTAGATACAAATGATAACAGTATTTTATCAGTGCGAAGTTAGGTAGCCTTTATTTTTTATTACAGCTTCACATCGATCTTTCATTAATCGGAAAATAGTTTAAAGCTCTTCCTTTGCTGTTACATGATGCCAGGAAATACTTATATCCTCAATTAGTTCCTTTTTATTTCATGGGTACTTCATTTGGACAAGAGTGTCCAAACGGGGCCATAGGCTTTCGATAGGATTGAGGTCGGGACAGTTTCCTGGCCAGGACAACAATAATATTTAATCAAGAAGCAATGATATTAAATAAAATTGTAGATTGGACACCTAGAAAGAGACGTGTGACTAAAAGTGGTCTTTCCTATGTTAAAATCGCAAGATAGGTGGTAGTTCAGTGGCTACATCTGAAGACTGAATGTTTTACTTAAGATGTCAGGAGACATATTTAATAAAAAACAAATCAGGAAAATACCGAAAAGGTGCACTACATCTGTTAATGGCAGAAGTACAAAAATACTGTGTCTCCAATATACACTGGTGTGCAAAAATTAAGGACGAAGTCGAAAAATTAGCATATCAGCTGAACGAAGAGGCAGAGCAGACAGAAAGACCAATCAGGAGATTAAGTAAGGTGATGTACGGTAGCACATGCGCAGATATGCAGGTAGACGTAATGGGGGAGTGTCTGAGTAGTATAAAGCATGTTGTCGGTGTAAGATCAGTATTTCTGGCAAAGAGATTGCACGCCGTATAGCAGTTAAAATCACACCGAGTTGCTGCCTCAGTGAGAAATGGCGAATAATCAATCTGTTAAACGACATCTGGATGCTTTTACCCGAGGTCGAATCATTGGGAAGTTGGAGAAAGGCCGCAGTGTGACAAGTGTGGCTGCAGAGTTCGGAATTGCTCACAGCATCGTTTCACGACTTTAGAGACAATTTCAAACTACAGGAACAGCTATCCGGGGGTTCAGTAGTGGTCGTCCACGAGAAACCACACCCGCAGATGCTCGGTACATTGTCTTTCAGGCCAGAAGAAACAGGCGGCAGGCAGCGGGAGAAATCGCTAGACACACGACACAGGTGACTGGACGACCGATATCGCGTTTTACCGTGGCCAGAAGACTGCACGGTGGTGGTTTGTTTGCACGACGCCCTGTACGGTGTGTACCTTTAACACCTACCCATCGGAGAAGGCGTTCTCTGTGGTGCCGGGAACACCGGAATTGGAGAGACAATGAATGGGGACGAGTACTCTTTACAGATGAGAGCAGATTCAGTTTGAGTAGCGATTCTCATCGCATACTCATCTGGAGAGAGCGGGGAAGCCGCAATCATCCCTCGAACATCATTGAAAGGGACAGGTATGGAGGTCGCGGTGTTCTCGTTTGGGGAGGCATCATGCTTGGTAGTCGCACAGACCTTCACATCTTCGACGCAGGTTCAGTCAACGGGACCCGTTATTGTAACGAGATTCTTCTTCCATATGTGCGTCTTTTTAGAGGCGCTATGGGTCTGCAGTTCCTTTTCATGTACGACAATGCACCATGTCATCGCACAGTAGCTGCCGAAGAGCTCTTACAGAGTGAGGATATTGAACGTATGGATTGGCCGGCACGATCTCCGGATCTCAATCCCATCGAGCATGTATGGAATTTTCTAGGCAGACGCTTGGCAGCTCGTACCTTACCACCAGTAACGATTCGGGAGCTTCGATGGGCGCTGCAAGACGAATGGGCAGCAATGCCTCAACAACTCATTGACACCCTCATTCTCAGCAGGGGCAGACGCTGTGAAACCTGCCTAGCAGTCAGGAGAGATCATATCCCCTACTAAAGACCGGATGTTTCTTGCTGGACACCCATCACAGGGATGTTTCGGCCTTCAGTCGCATTGCGCTCCATGCTACTTTTTCAATCAAGCTTCTTTTTATCCCTCTGATTTCTCTTTTAGTAAGTGTTGCTTACATTACACATGTCCTTACGTATTGGGGATCTTACGGTATTAAATGTGTTGATTTGGAAAGCTTTTGTACAAAGTTATATTGAAAAAACCGTCTCGTCCTTAATTTTTGCACACCAGTGTAGAAGAATGACATCAACGGCCGTCAGAAGTGACTTGAATGATGCTGTTGTTTCTGTCAGTTAAAAATAATTAGGTGAAGATTAGCAGATATTAGATTCAGAGGTAGAATTCTCCACGAAAAAAGACTTATCTCAATTTATAGCAGCATTAAAAAAGACTACAGGGGTTAAAGGAACACATTAATTGGACAAATGATTCGTGATTCACAAGTTATATAGAGGGCTGAAACTAAGATATCGTTATTTGGCAGAGATGGCCGAAAATATTGCACGACATAGAATAAGAGAAAAGCTACATCCTGACTGCATCCAAGCATTTGTAAAGTACCCACATAGTTTTATGATTTTTGATCATGCATGTCAGCAGATGGTATTGGTCGTCTTCATATCATCGATGGGACACTGAATGTCAGAAAATACAAAAGCATTTTAGAATCCAAATTTCTACCTTCCATCAAGGATCTATTTAACAATAATGCTTTATTTATTTTTTTTCAGCAACATTCTTCTCCTTGCCACACAGTAAAGTTCTCGAAAGACTGGTATCGTTCTAAGATCATTGAGAAGTTGTCCTGGCCAGGAAACAGTCCTGACCTCAATTTTATCGAAAACTTGTGGCACCACTTGAAAATCCTTGTCCGAATGAGGTACCCATGAAATAAAAAGGTACTAATTGAAGATGTAATTGTTTCCTGGCATCATGTAATAACAAAGAAAGAGCTTAAAACTATTTTCAACTCAATTAAACATCGATGTGAAGCTGTAATAAAAAATAAAGGCTACCCCACTAAGCACTGATAACTCACTACTATCATCAGTATATAATGTATATAGATAGTTATTGCAGCATAACTTTTTTTGCATTGCAAATATTTTAAGTTTGGTATTGGATTTAATATTAAGTTATCTTTAAAATGATATAAAAGACTTCGCATTTTGCGCAAGGTAACATTTTCTATAAGCATGCAAACTTGAAAAACATAACAATTTTACGTAGTATCCACACATTTGGCCTCCACTGTATTTCGATAAAATTCTCTTAAATTAAATGCTAAAAACTTTTAAATACATGTATATTTTTTATTAATTTTTATGAAATTGTTAAATTTTTCATATATTGTTGTATGCATAAAATACAATTTCATTTTTATAAACAAGTAATTGCTTTGAATTTCCTGTAAGTGCTGTTTTAATTTACATTGATTCATCCGCTGGTCGAAATAACCATATCCATTTGAAGTCTGTCTCAAATCTGCAAGGAGTTGCTGTTGTCACTCAATCTTGTAGTATTGAATGTTATTTTTTAAGCAAATAACGTAAGCATATATGAGCTCAAAAATTTCCTTTAAGAAGATAAATGAAAGACGAAAATATATAATATTACTAAACCATGAAACAAAAACTCAAGAACTTTTGCTCGATTTATGAATTGATGATTCGTATGGCATGTTATGTAATTTGATTTAACCGGCTAGATCTTTGTCCACGCAAGCGATCGATTAAAAAGAGTATTGCTATATACATCTACATGAAACACATAAAAACATCTAATTTTTCTTGAATATTCATCAAACCAATTCAAATGGTTATTTATTGTAGTTAAAACATTTTAAAATACGTTAAATCATTACACGTAACGTGATAACAAAATACGATTTCAGAGTAAAATATCTCATATGACAGGTAAATGCAAATGATCGATATATTATAAATACTCGCAATTTTTACCTTAACTTTAATGTCTTTTTAAAAATCATTTGATTCTCAATGATAATTTAAAAGGAAAAGATATGTATTTTGAAATTATTTGTCAAATACCAGAAATTTTAACGTAATACTCTTATTTGTTTATCACAACCAAGTTATAGGACCTCAAAACATGACATTGCATTTTCGTTAACGTCACAAAATGTAATATCGAGCCCACGCTTTAGATATGTTTTGACATCTCAAACATGTAGCCTGTACCTTATTAAACTGTCAGAAGCAAAAGTATAAACTACCAAACCTTACAGTGACATTTATGGCAATAAATATGTTACTGCGCATGAATTTTATTTTATATAATTTTATTTGCATAATAACCAAGAAATTGTCTCCTTTTTTATTATTTAATTCTTTTATTTTTCATACGAATATAAATGAGTAATTTTAAAACAACTAAAACTCTTTAAAAAAAAACATTTTTATTTGAAGTGAATTCCATTTAGTACTCTCACACAGAATATACAACACTCTTCTAATTTAATATATTTACTCTAACATTTTTTAAAGGATCAAATTCAAAGAAACTCAGGAGAGAATAAGATTATTTTATAATCTAATAAAAATTTATGATTTCGGGGTTGTGTAACTTGAGCTACGTAGATTTTAACATCAACAGAAATTCAAACTTAACTTGGCAAAGGGTTTAATTGAGGAGACAGTTTACAGATACCTGTCTCTAAGTTGTAATAGTTAAGCCAAAAAACTTTCAAGGCTAGCATTTTACTTATTTAAGGTATCCGACTAACCTAAAACCATGATTTTTTTCAAAAATTGGCAAAATTTTTTATGATTTTATTTTATAGACCATTTTATTAACTTAATAACAATACCAAGTACTTTATTTTCCCTCCACTAGAACAAAAACTACAAGCGTTTTAGTAAAAGCAAATGCCATAGCTTTACACAAGATGTCAAACTTTGAAATGCGTTTTACGCGAAACGTGTTTTTTTCGAAAAACTCAAACGGGGACCGCGATTGCTCAAAAAATTTTGAAAATAATTAGCTGAAATTTTTTGCTTATGTTCTGCATAACAGTAGAAGTGTTTTGATCTTCAGATTTATCAATAACGGTTTTATTTCAAAATTTGCAGCTCTTTATGTGAATATAGTCAATGTTTTTTTAAGCAATTTCGTATAATGACTGAGATAAAGTGCTCTAGTTTTTGTAAAAATTAAAATATTTCTAATCGTGAAGATCACTTCAAACAGGAATAACAAAGTAACACATCAAAATTGAAAAATTGAGAATTTGTTCATAAAATCTTTGTAGAGAGCGGGCCCCGTTTATGTAATTTTTCGACATTTTTACTAGTTTTTTCCCATTTTAATAATAAGAATTTTTTTTCTTTTACCAATTTTAGGATTTTTCCTTAAAATATACTATATAAATATAAAAATCACAAAAAGTTCTCCATATTTCCTTTTTTTCAAAAAAAAACGTTGTCGCAAGTAGTCGGATACCTTAAGTAATTAATAAAAAAATTCAGCAATAATTAATGTGTTTCATCAGTTATAATTTTTTTTATCATAAATTTCTTATTCACTTCCAAAAAAAAAATTCGCTTTTTATTCATTAATTATTTAATTCCAATATCTATTAAATTTGTGAACGAATTTTTTAAAACTATTACATAGGATCATAGGAAAATCTGGAAATCTGGATTGCATGAGAAATATGTGAAGCAAAAGAATCAAAGCATGTATTGAAAGATTGTTGTACCTTTTGTATGTCATTAGAAATCAAAGGATTAATTCAGTTTTTTTTCTGTAATTTATTTAATGTGAAATATATAAAAAAAGGTTGTTATAGTAAATTTGCAACAATTTTAGAAGTTTTGCTGATAAAATATCATGATTGAAAAGTTGGTGTTTTCAGGTAAAGAGCAAATGTTTCTTCACTATGTCGAATAAGAACTTGGCAACGCTTGTGAAAAGAAAAAATGTTCCTCAACTAACAAAAACAAAAAAAATATGATATAAATTTTGAAAAAAGATTCAGATTGGGTATATAAAAGAAATCTAAGGAATGATAAAATGCAAAATTTCTCAATTGAGGTTTCTTTTAATGATTTTTTTTATCGTCTGAGATTAAATATATTCATTAATTATAACACAAATAACTGTAAATCTCATTTAATGTATAATGTACGCGAGATTTAAATTAGAAAAACACCGAAAAAATTATTCTGTGAAGAAAAGGAGCATAACAAGTTCAGTATAAATTATTTTCAGTTTCAATCCATCCTCTTGAAGCTTTATTTTCCTAACTGCTTTTCTAACAAATATCTCACAGGTACGAATTTTGAACAATGCAAGGCAAACGATCATAAGAAAAAATGAAATACAATCATTAATGCCGATGCAAAAGTATTTCCGAGTTTGTTAGGTGGAAGACAAATTACAAGATTTAGAAAAAACGCATCATATCTCTCTGGCACGCAATGCCATAACCTGTAGAAATGATTAATACAGTTTTCTAGGTTCGTTTTCAGGTGGCTCCATTCCCAGAAATTCAACCCAGAATTGGTTTTAGGATAAAGCATTCAGCTTTGGCAACGTGTTTGAAGAAATCTCTTCGATGTCATTGAATAAAACATGAAAGCATTGGGTTGTTTATTCATGAGTTTACAAAAAGCGTGGTTGGAAATGGAGTATTTTGTATTTGGTCTTTCTGAAAAGTTTTGAAATTTTAAAAAGGAATGAGTGAATAAAGAGATTGAATGCAATGTTACAAATCATTCTGTTTTGAAACGTGGAGGAATTTTAAATAATTCAGAAGATGCGATTTGGTTAATTGATTAAAATAAATCAGCAAATATACGAAACAATTATTAATATATGAAAAAAAATTACTAATAGTTCTAGAGAAATAAATCAAATTTTCCATTCAAAGAGTTCTATCAATTTTTAATCTACCAGAATTGTTCATTTAAATTGTTGCATTTAAATTATTCAAAATCTATCATGGCGAGTCTGATAATTCACCATTTTTTTAAAGCAGTTTTATGAAATGATTTGCAATTGAAAAAATATTATTTTATAGGGAATGAACTCAAATAAGTCTTACTGTATCAATTTTCTTCGAGCTATAGTCTGTTATTTCAACAATAGTCTCAAAAAATATGTCACATTTCTTATAATATTTATTTAATTAGCTCTAAAGTTTTTATATTATTATGAATTTTGTGTAAATAGTATAAATAATTTGTATTTGATTGTTAATGTATTTATGTTACTCTATGTTTTATTAATTGTAATATTCACAAGCAACGCCGTCACTTACGTCATAATGGTGATTCATGGGAATTTGGTGAAATCTTGGCAATAGAGCAAAGTTGGCATTGTTTTAGGCGACAAAGCTGGTGACTTTGGTGACCATATGGGTGAACATTTTGGCGAATTTGGGACCTTATGGATTCTTTTAGAAATTAGTGGAGAAATACACTAAATTCCCGATCTATGACGCAAGGGGATTTTTCTCGAAGGTTCCGCCGGGCTATAAATAGAGAGATGGCCGTCGAAACGAGTCAGTATTGTTTTGACTAGCGACTAGTAATCTTGCCTTGATCGTGATTACCGATTAGCTCGTTTATGCTTGTGAATAATCTTTTACATATGTGTATTTTAGTCACTGTTAATTGTGTCTAAGAACTGTTGAAGGTGTGTAAACCTTCTGAGATTTATTCTGTAAATATTGCTGCTGAATCCTGTATTTCGAGGATAGAATTTTTGACAATAAATTCTTATCGCTCCTAAATAACTGTTTTTTTCTTTTGAGACCGATTTGCACAAAATTCTCGAACCCCAATCAACGTAACAATATTTTAATAAAATATCAAAATTTTATTACGTTCTTAGATTAATGCCTATAATTTGTGAATTTAAATGTATTACTTTTTTTCACAAACTGCTTTGAAGTATTTTTAAGAAATTCCTGAAATTTCATTTATAATTGAGATTTTTGTAAAATTTAGATAATTCATTTTAACTATTGCAATAATTAAATATTAGTACTTATTGATATTGATGTTTTATAAAGTATTTATAATATTTTAAGGGCGCGGTATTGTTAGAAAAGTACTCTAAAGGAGCTCTTATACTTGAAATAATCTCATATTTCATTTAGTGGTAGTTGTTGAATGTGTTTTAATCTAATTAGATTTTTATCAGTTTAAGATTACGTTTAAGAAGTATTGTTTAAATTTGAAAATGTAATTATCAATTCTATACAAAAATGACATCATTTAAGTATTAATATACATTGCTGGCCACCGTAAATGCAACACCAAGAAAGACAAGAGATAGCATAACAAAATTTATTTTGTAGATAACATGTTGACCAAATATCAAATGATTAAATTTATAGACTTCTGTGGAGTGTAGTTCCGGCCAAAATCAGTAGCCAGAGTAGCCATCATTGTTGGAGATCACCACTGACACACGCCTGGGCATTGATTTGAAGAGACTTTGGATGTGTTCTGGGGGTACAGCAGATCAAGCAGCTTCCACACGTTGCCAAAGTTGATCTGGTGTGGCAACTGGGGGTGTAATCTGGGTGAATCGTTGAGCAACCATGGACTACATGTTTTCCATCGGCAAAAGATTCGGAGAGCGAGCCGGCCAGGGAAGCAGTTTTAATCTGGTGATTGACGAAGAACCTTTGGACAATGCGTGCAACGTATGGTCGCGCATTATACTGTTGAAATATGGCTGTGGCCAAGCCCTGAAGGTAAGGAAGGACAACTGGCTCCAACCCTCGGAGATGTAACGCTGGTTGTTTAAAGTACCGGCAATGCTTACTAGATGAGTGCGAGAGTGATATCCAATGCCACCCAATAACATAATACCCGGTGCAGGACCAGTGTGGCGACGCATAACGCAGCTGTTCGTCATCCTCTCACCACGGTGTCTCCAACCATCGTGATGTTGCAGACAGATGCATGACTCGTCAGTACCATTCTGCAGCCCACATCCTTCTTTAATCGCACCATTGGTGGCGGAGACGTCTGTGGTTCTACGTCAAGTGTAGACCAAGCAATGAACGTCTTGCGGACAGACCACTCTGCTTTAAACTGCGTTGAATGGTACGCGCAGACACTGAATGATGCATTACAAACTCAATGTGCTGTGCTACGGTTCGTGATGTGACTGAGCGATCCGTCACTGCCATCCTCACAATTTGCCTGTCCTCACGTGAAGTTATGCACTGAGGCGACTGATGCGATCGACCACGTTGGTCCTTCGTACCCTCCTGCATCCAACGGTTACATATACGCATTACAGTTGTTTGGTTTCGTCCAACACGACTACCGATTTCCCTGAAAGATAATCCACAATCTCGGTAGGCCATTATCCTTCCTCTGTCGAACTCGGATAGTTGATAAAAAGCAGATCGCTGTTTTCTACAAGACATAACTGATTTTTTTTTTGAAAAAACCACAAGAAAAACACAATTGCCGAACTTGAAATGGTAGAAATCTCCAAGCCTTAAATAGCACTTTGAGGTGACGCCACAGGCGCGCGTGATGTGTGTCTGCGCTGAAATTCTAATCATTTGCATATCTCACCTCCGCTAATGCATGTTGTAAAGTTCATGTTATTTGCATGTTTCCTTCAGGTTGTTGCATTTACGGTGGCTAGCAGTGTATTTTTCATTCCTTATTGCTCTTGTAAACAACTATTTTGGCATGTTGGAGCTATAGCTTGGCAATCTGTAATGTTCTATTACGAGTATTATCACGTAGATGTTAAAAGTATAATATCTGGCAACGCATAATGTTGACTTAACTCTAAGGAGTTTTGTTTGTTTGAAAGGCTTCACGTGGAAAGACTTTATGTGAATTAAAAATTAATCTGTTTTAAGCTAAAAAGAATTCCAAAATAATTTCACACATTATAGTCCATTTAAATAATTCTCTATACAAACTGTGTAAATAAACTGCGATAAAAATATATGTGGGAATTTTCTTACTAGTTTGATAATTTTCCTGTTTATAATTCGTTTTGACTGCATCTTAAACTAGTTAATCCTTAAATATATAAATATGAAGACGTGCGTAGCAGCATGTGACATTTATTTGGTCCCTATGACATTAATTTTATAAAATGAGTTATTATTCATCGTAGTTTTATACTTATTCGGCTGCATTATTAATTAATTTTCGAATAAATTCGTTCTAAATCTTATTTATATTTACTTAGAAGAAATATCTTTTAGTCATGCTATTAATTGATTGTGACATCATAGAATCAATTTAAAATTAGTGTTTGGAATTAATTATAATAGCCTCGAGTCAAGACATTTGTTATTTGTAAACATAAAAGTTATCTGATACTTGGCAATTATTATTTCTTCTGTTTGCTTGCAGTCATATTCATAAAACTAATTTATTTGAAAAAAATCATTGTGTACTAACATGCAGAATACGTATACTTAATTTCTCTCAAATATACAAAAAATTGGAGTAAGTGTCCGAAATGATATTGATAACTATTTAGGGTTTTCTGCATATCTGTGGATGAATTCCCAATGTGCATAAGTGTTTTACATGTAAAACCCATGTTTACACTAGGGCCGTGGGTAGCCTAGTGATTAGAGCATCGGACTCCAGACTGGAAGGCCTGGGTTCGATGCCCGATGCCACCAAACACCCTCCGAGTACACACGGAGTACGTGCTCGTTAAATCAGTGGGTCCGTAGTCTTGTTGGCTTAATCACGAGCGCAGGGAGTGGAGAATATTTCTCTCCCCTTCAGTTTACATGCAGAAATTGTGGAGGTGAAGATAGAGGTCGTGTCGCCATCTATCGTCCCTTCAGGGAATTTCGCCGAGCTAAAATCGTACTGTCACCTGTATGGTGCTGAAGGCCAACGACAGGCGTACCTCTTGCCCATGCCACGATGAATTTCGTGGGCCTCGATCTGACTACGTCAGACAGGTGGCATTAGAAAACAACAACAACAACATGTAAAAAAAATTATAAATAGAATACGTAATGATTTGTTATGCATCTTTTGGATAAAACCTTCCACATCTTATATATATATATATATATATATATATATATATATATATATATATATATATATATATATATAACTTCTATTGTCTATTATATAAAGTACTGGCCGTTACCCACCCGCTTCACTGGGTATTTAACGATGTTGTATAAATGTATACTGTTTACATATATATGTGTTATCGATATCTAGCATTAAGAATTCCATTGTATGGAAAAATAAATTTATAGCTGTAACTCTCGCCTCTTGATATAAAAAGGAAATAAATTAAAATGTCTAATTTCTATTTATATCTTAAATAGAAGTAGAAAGATTTTTTGTGCTCACTTAACCTAATAATCAAGTGGATTTCCACCAAAGCAAATTTCAGTGGATCCCTACTCCATAAAATAAACATGCGTGCTAAATTTCAAGTCTAAATATAACAAAGCAAAAACGAAACTTTTATCATCAATACCTCGTTGAGAGCATTCTTAGCGAATTCCAATTCATCAAAAGAAGCATGCAAACCAAGTTTTATTATTATAGTCTTAGCAGTTCGAAAACGGGAATTTTGTCTATCAATACGCCCCAATAACTCTCCCCGCTTCCCCCTGGAGTTGATTTCCGTAAAATCCATTCTTAGTGGAACTCTATTCAACTATACAAAAACGTGCTCAACAAATTTCAAGTAAATGGATTAAATTCAAAAACAGGAATTTTTCTATTATACGCCTTAATCCCTCGCAACCCCACTCCTTTGTGGGTCCGTTTTCGCAAAACTCTTTGTAAAAGGAACTCTATTCCATGAACGGAACATACCTTCTAATTTTAAAGCAGGTGGTTCTATTAGTTGAAAAGCGGAAATATTTATCTGTTACGCCCCTTAATCCCCCTCAGTGATCCTTGGGGATCAATTTTCCCCAAAACTATTTTGTAGTGTATCTCTACACCATGAAAGGAATCCGCTCACCAAATTTCAAGACTGTACGTCTAATATTTTAAAAAATGAAAATAATTATCTATAACGCCCCTTAAGCCCCCGCAACGCCACTTAGGAAGCGATTTTCTCAAACCCCATCTTATAGCGGATCTCTACTCAATGAATGGAATCTGCTTACTCAATTTCGAGATTTTACGTCTAATAGTTTAAAAAAGGAGATAATTGCCTATAACTCCTCATAATTCTCCCCAACGCCACTTGAGGGTCGATTTTCACAAAACCCATTTTGTAGCTGATCTCTGCATTATAAAAGGAATCCGTTTACCAAATTTCAAGATTGTACGTCTATCAGTTTAAAAATGGAAATAATTATGCATAACGCCCCTTAAATGCCCTCAAAGACCCTTGGAGGTCGATTTTCGTAAAAATCATTAAGTAGTGAATTTCTACTTTATGAAAGAAATCTGTGTACCAATTTTCAAGACTGTACATCTAATAGTCTAATAATGGAAATAATTATCTATAACGCCCCTTGAGGTTCGATTTTTGCAAAATCCGTTCTTAGCTGATGTCTACTCCATGAAGGGACCTACCTACCCACCAAATTTCAAATCTGTGTGTTTAATAGTTCCGGAGATATCGTGATTAGTCAGTCAGTCAGTGAGTGAGTCGCTTTTTTCCTTTATATATATAGATTTTGTTGATGAGTTTATATTCCGAATCTCGAAAATTCTTGATACATATATCAATAAATATGTTCAGTGTTTATATGTTTTTTATTATTAATTGTTCTTATTTGTTAATAAAACATCCACAGCATTAATCACGTTAATAAATTTAATATACGATACAATAATTCTGGAATTAAATTATGTCGTTACATGACACATGATTTTTAATATCTCCTCACAATGTATATATAATTGATATTATTGTAGTTGAAGTATCTGAAATTTTTTACGCGTAATTTTATCCAATATCTCCAGAATGTAAAATTTGCCAAATTTTTTACCTTATATAATTAGAACTATATCCTATTTAAATAAAATTAGTTGGAAGCATTGAAGCTTTTATTATTTTAAATACAGTTGTTGCATAAATATCAAACGTTTAAAATCAATTTAAGAGAAAATATTAATAATTTAAAAGAACAGAACCCCATGTAATAAAATTAAAAATTCCAGAACGTAGCTAAGAACTTTTTTCAATCAAAAATGCTGTCTATCATCTATTTTGAAATCAAGAGCGTAATGTTAAGCCTATAAAATTTATTTCTTGCCATTTCAAGTCTAAACTACTGCATTTATTTAAATGTAGCAAAGTGCATACAAAAAGTAAATAAATAAAAAAGGTTTATGAGTAATAGCATTTTTCTCTGTTTTTTGAAAATACTTCACGTCTGTTTTGGTGCTTCTTATAAGGGATTTCAGTTTTAAAAACATATTTTCAGAAATAGCAAAAGGAATGTAATTTTCCAAAAACTCCTTTTTCTTTTCCGTTCAGTTACTCTTTAAGGCGTTGAAATATATCCAGAAGTCTATCTGAGGAGAAAAATTAAAATTCTTTAGGATTAACCAAATGGCAGTTAAGTCTGAGTCTTGATAAAGAACATTTAAGAATGAGGGAAAATAAAAGAATGAAATCAATTATAAAAACTTCCAACAATGTATCGAGATAAATGTATAAAAAGGAAGTAGAAAATTCACAGAAACAGAAATTAAAAGCAGAGCCTAGCAAGGTAAATTAGAATTTCAGACTTAGGACCGAAAAAGTGCGGTTGAACAAGATCGATGGTCCCAACCTTTTCTCTTTGCAACTCGAAAGGCAAACAAGGAACATCAAATGAGAAAAATAAACCCAAAATAAAAATGATCGGTTATACAAACGGATATTTCAATCAGAATTTGTACTATAGAAATCTTAAAGTACGGAAAAATGTATTTTTAAACTCAAGTGAAAAACATAATTCAGACGTAAAATTTAAAGAGTTACAATAGATTCTTTTTACCCCTAACAAGAAATGAAATGCAATTTTTAATTCATACTATTATTTGGGGATAGCTGTATTTTTTTATGGCAATGTTCTTTTTCACTTCCCTCTCTTTTTTCCCTATCTTGTTTGATTAGTTATAACTTTAATCTTTTTTTCTTACTTTGAAATTTGCAACTTTTTATTTCGATAAAACTTTTTTTCACGACGTCGTTAAAAAAATTGATAAACTTCGTATCAATATTTGCATAGGATGGATTAAAATAAAAGTGTTCTCATGCAAAATTAATGCCATGGGAAGGAAAAAACTAATTTTTAATGAAATAGGTTTAAAAAACGCATTATTATGTGTATTTTTTTAACAGTTCAGCAGTGCTTCATAAAATTAAAAACGGGAAAATTTTTTGGATATGAAATGGAATTTTCCATTTTTTTGTACGAAAAAATATTAAATCCGTCTTTCTTAGATTTTCATCGAACAACATTTCTAAGGGAACAAATTTTAAATTGTTAACAAGAGTGTTACAATTTAAAGATTAAATGTGAAATGAAATACTTTTAAAAGGATGGGGAAGGAAATCAGTCAAAATAAATTGCTTGCAAGTATGTTTGCTTGTAGTTTTGCTAGGTTAATAAATATGTTTCTTTATGAAAATTCAGTCATTCTGCTGCTGTTCCCCACCCCCTCAAAAAAAAAACTACAAAAAATTGTCTTAGAAATTAAAAAAAAATATTACCAAGTTGCCATATTTATACATATTTACTCAAAAGTTGCTTTCATTGGATCAAATTATATTTTGAGAAGTTTGGGATGAACAATTTACTTAACACATTCTTAGTGATCTTTTTTCTAGCTGTCTTCCAATTATAAATAATACATTGCTAAAACACACTGATTTGACATTTTCATTTACTGAAAATAACAGTATGAAAAGATACTTCATAGGTACTCGACAAATTATTACTGCCCTTTATGTAAGCATATATTTCAATCAGAAATATATTTTTCAAAAATGTTTTGTTGGATTTGATTAAAAAATATAGTGTGAGTTAATTTCGTTGTTTTTTTCAACCGTTAGTGGTATTTTTTAGTAAATGGAAATAATAATCAACATAATTATCAACCTTAGTGTGAGTTTTATATTCTCTCTTTTGAAGCATTAATTTTTTTAAAAAAATTATAAAGGGTGTTTTTTAGAGGTATAGAACTTTAAATTGCAATATTATTCGATTGACATGAATTTTTTTATTCGAAAGATAATCTTGGGGCATTACATTTTAAATATGATTTTTGGCATATGACTGCCACGGCTGGCTCGGATGTAGTCCAATCTAGACGTCCAATTTTCGATGACTTTTTCCAACATTTGTGACCGTATATCGGCAATAACACGGCGAATGTTGTCTTCCAAATGGTCAAGCGTTTGTGGCTTATCTGCATAGACCAATGACTTTACATAGTCCCACAGAAAATAGTCTAGCGGTTTTAAATCACAAGATCTTGGAGGCCAATTCACAAGTCCAAAACGTGAAATTAGGCGGTCACCAAACGTGTCTTTCAATCAATCGATTGTGGCACGATCTGTGTGACATGTTGCGCCGTCTTGTTTGAACCACAGCTCCTGGACATCATGATTGTTCAATTCAGGAATGAAAAAGTTAGTAATCATGGCTCTATACCGATCACCATTGACAGTAACGTTGTGGCCTTCATCGTTTTTGAAGAAGGATTCCACCAGCCCATAAAGCGCACCAAACAGTCAGTTTTTCAGGATGTAACGGTGTTTCGACATACACTTGTGATTAGCTTCACTCCAAATGCGGCAGTTTTGTTTGTTGACGTAGCCATTCTCCCAGAAGTGCGCTTCATCGCTGAACAAAATTCGCTTATGAAAATTCCGCACAGAACTATTATTTTCAAAAAAAAAAAAAAAATTGCACAATTTGAAAGCGTTGTTCAGGCGTGAGTCTATTCATGATGAATTGCCAAACCAAACTGAGAATAAATCACTTGACAGTTGTTAAATCGGTCGCCATCTTGGAAAGTAATGCCAACTTAAACTTCTATACCTGGAAAAAAACACTCTCTATATATATCTCGGTGGTTATGTTTATTTATACTAAACATAGAAGACTTCCTTTCTTACATCTAAAGACAGCGATTACGATCTGGATTTAAATGTAGAATCTAAAATAAAAAGTTCCAACAACTAAGAAATAAAGAAACTAATTAAGAAAATAATAAATTATTTATATAGTTCCAGTAAATACTTTGACATAACATCCAGTGACATTAGAAATATTTAATGATTCAAAAAAATCAGGGGATACATCCATTTATAAAACACATGAAGGAAACTTTTATTTTACAGTTTATTTCAAAAGAAATAGAACTTTCTTGATTTCGAAGATAAATTTATTTATTTTTCTGAACTTTTTTTAACCACTGAACTACTTTAGTAATTCATGCACGAGTACTATCTATATTTTAAGCCGTTGCGCATAATCAATTCCCAAAATATATACCAGAATAATGGCGAAAAAATAACAAAAAATGTACACAAGAAAATTGAAAAAAACTAACTATAAAACAAAATAAATCCTCTGTAGGATTAATTCCTTTGCTCTGAAAATTATTTTTTACAATAAGTATTCCACACTATACTAAACAAAAATCTTCCTCAACAAACAAGAACAGAGAATAACACATAAAAATTTCTAAAAACGATTCAAATAGTGCACAAACGAAAAATAATTTTCAAATAAATAAAAAATATAAAATTTTTCAATTAAGATTTCTTTTAGTAATTTTTTCATCAACTCTGACTAAATATTTTCATAAAGTATAACACAAATAACTTCTTATCTAGTTCAATAATTTCAGTACACGAGATTTAAATAAATTCAATATGTATACAATTATTCCATTAATAAAAGGAACATAACGAACTCAGAATAAATTATTTTCAGTTTCAGTATATCTATATAGAAGCTTTATTTTCCTAATTGCTTTTATAATAAATATCTCAAGGGTGCGAATTTGGAATAATGCACTGCAAATGATCACCAGAAAAAATGGAATACAATCATTAATGCAGTTGGAAAATTACTCTACGAGTTTGTTTGAAGGAAGACAAATTACAAGATTTAGAAAATACGTTTCATATATATATATTATCTCTCTGGAACGCAATGCCATAACCTGTGGAAATGATTAATACAACTTTCACCGGTTCCTTTTCAGGTGGCTCTATTCCCAGAAATTCAACCCAGAATTGGTTTTAGGATAAAGCATTCAGCGTTGGCAACGTGTTTGAAGAAATCTCTTCGATGTCATTGAATAAAACATGAAAGCATTGGGTTGTTTATTCATGAGTTTACAAAAAGCGTGGTTGGAAATGGAGTATTTTGTATTTGGTCTTTCTGAAAAGTTTTGAAATCTTAGAAGGGAATGAGTGAATAAGGAGATGTAATGCAATGCTAAAAATAAATCTGTTTTGAAACGAACAGGAATGTTAAAGAATTCAGAAGAAGCGATTTGGTTACTTGGTAAAAATAAATAGATGAAAAAAATTAAGATATATGAGAAATTAAAATTAATTAACATTTCTGAAGAGATAAAAAGTATTATCCATATAAGAGCTTGTACAAGTTTTAGGACATTTATCTTTTTATTTTATAATTGAATAACTTATACCTAAAACATTTAAAAATCCGAATAATTTCTATCAAAATATACATTTTGTACCTTTTGTTTATTTTGTTGAATAAAGTAAACTTTTGGATTTTTACAAAACATATATTACTTATATTTCTTTGCACTATGTGTCTGAGGCCTAGTTACAATGAATTACATAAAATTATAGAAAAACTGAAAGTGGGTCTTTATCAGAAGTGGCATTTTAATGGTTTAATATCTATCACGGCGGATCTTATAACTCAAAATATTATGAATATATGAAACTTTTGTGAACTATGAACTATGAAGCTTTTTGAACTTGATATTTATATTATTTTTTAGGAAATGGACTAAAATAACTCTTACTGTATGAATATTTCTTGAGTTATGGCCTGTTATTTCAACAATTTTCTCATAAAATATATCACATTTCTTATAATAATTATTCTCTATCAGCTCTAAAATTTTTATATTTTAATAAAACATTATTTCCTAGATAAATGTACGTAGTTTATTTTGGTAATAAACTTTTGCTGATGTAAGTTTATATATATATATACATTAATTTTTCCTTAGCAGCTTTAAAGGAGTTTTAAAAATTGCTTACATTTCACCCATAATTGTAATTCAATGTTTTGCTTTAACTCTAATACTTTTTGTTAAGTGTTTAGTCTGCTTGAAAGGTTTCATGTGGGAAGTTGTATTAATAAAATAAATTGATTTTAAACTAAAAAAATAATTACGTTAATAATTAAAAATGAGATAATAATTTCGTTAAATAATTAAATAATTTCGTTACAGCCCATTTAATTAATAATCAAAACGTTTTCTATAAAAACTGTTTAAAAAAGAGGGACTTACGTATTATGGCAACAATTGCCAACGTTCCAGATAACTCGCCAAGTTGGCAACCCTGATTTCATATGTGTCGTATGCACTGAATTTGGAGTCATGTGCTTCGTTTCATATAATATCGCAAACAGGTTGCGAAAGTACGTAAGAACCGAAAAAGATTTTCGATAAAAATGTATGTGATTTTTTTCTTATTAATTTCATAATTTTCATAAATAGAATCTATGTGATTGCATTTTAGTCTTGTTAATCCTTAATTACGAGTATATACTTATTTACACGTGAGTAAGCAGCGTGTAAGTAACAGCAAAAAAGTAAATGTTTCGGAAACCGTGTTGTTGTGTTGTTGTTACTAATGCCACCTGATCGGCAAAGGCAAGATCAAGGCTCACGAAATGCATCGTGGCAAAGGGCTAAGTGACGCCTGTCGTTAGCTGTAGCTTTGAGCACCATGCAGGTGACAGAATGATTTAGCTCGGTTTCACCCAATTTAGAGGGAGAACACCCTGGGGGTGATCAGGAGCCTCCCACCTCTCTTCCCCTACCACCAACCTCACGAGAGGACTTGCGGCTATTTAAAGAACCCCCATGCCGCGAAGGCACTATACATTTACAAACATCCATGTCTTCTCCGGGATTCGAACCCGGTCCCAACGGCACAGCAGTCAGTGTCTCTAACCCCTATGCCGGATGGGTGACCGGAAACCATGTAAATCACTCAAATGAACTGCAAGTACTCCAAGTGAATGCAAAATAATAATGTTTAATGACAACAATTTATTCCTTTGAAATCAGCTTAAGCCTTAGCATTGCTTACATCTTACTAATGGAAACACAAAATAACTATCGAAAAACTTATTTGAACAACGTTGCCATACACAGAAAAGAAAAAAGCGAAACATAAACATAAGTAGAAATTATAGGTCAAGTAGTAGTTGCATTTAAATATTGATATTAATTCTTTTACAATCTCTTAACACAGTGTGTAGCGTTTATTTTGTCCCACACCCCACTTTTAAAAAATGAATTATTTATCGTGGTATTATACTTTTTAGATTGCATCTTTAATTGAGTTGAGAACAAATTCGTGCAAAATCTCATTTACACTTATCTGGATAAGATATCTTTTAGTCATACTATATTAATTAGAGCGCCAACTAGGTGGAGTAGTAGGTTTGTCGCTGGACTTGTAAACTACAGTTGTGGATTTCCCTCCGACATAAGTGGGTGGGTTTTCATGATGCAGAAAATCGATAGCGGCCATGTCGCATGATTATGTGGCAAGTAAAACATCCCTTGAGTGCCTGTTTGGCTTCGGTTCTCGCTGCAAAATTCAATTCTTAAGTACGGTTTCGCATCGTCAGAGTTCAGGTGCCTTCCTTTGCGGAGGAAACTAGGTGTCAAAATTACCTGCGGTGATTGGTATCTGCCTATATGGTGCCGCACTAAGAAGATGTACCAGCTCCAGGGGAATGTACTAGGTCTGAAATGGTAAAACACCAAATTAGAAACCCAATTAGAAATAAAAAAAATATGTAGTGATTGTGTCATTGTAGAATCAATTTAAAATTGTAGTATTTTGGAATAATTAAAAATGTATCGAGTGATAATATTTGTAATTTGAAAACAAAAGATATGTAACTCTTTACAATTATTATTTCTTCTGTTTGCTTGTAGTCATATTCATAGAACAATTTTATTTGATCAAAGATATTGTGTACTTCTAACGTGCAGAATACCTATACTTATAATTTCTCTCAACTATACAAGAAATTGCGAAATGTGTGTGTGATATTATTGCTAATTATTTCGGTTTTTCTGCATCGTTTTGGATAAATTTGTAATATATGATGATTCATTTATCAAAGTGTAATATTACTTAGAGTTAGGGTTTTATATATAATATCCGTTTTATATAGAGAACATGTCATGTGTGTGATTTGTAATGCAAATTTTGAGTACAATTTTCCATAATTTTTATTGTTCATGATATTGAGTATTTTGGATAATATCATAATCTGTGTCTCGGAAGTTCTTAATAAACATATCGTCAAATTTTTTTCCGTCTTGATGTATTTTGTATTATTAATTGCCATTATATATATTTGTTAATAAAACATTCAAAACATTAATAACATTATTATAAGGTTCAATAACTCTGGAAACAAATTATTCAGTTACATGACACATGGCATTTAATCTCTCATCACAATGCATACATAATTGATTTTGTTATAGTTGAAATATCTGAAATTTTTTACATAATTTTATCCAAAGTCGCCAGAATCCAAAATTAGCAAAATATTTTGTCTTATAACAATAGAAGTGTATCCCAACTACATAAAATTAGTTGTAAGCATGGCTGTTTAAACTTTTTATATACAGTTGTTATGTATTTAAAATTCATGTACGAGAATATTTTAATAACTTAAAATTATATAGAATTCTGTGTAATAAAATCAAAATATTCAAGAAAATAGCTAAGAATTTTTTTCAATCAAAAATGCCGTCTCCCATCTATTTTGAAATCAAGAGCGCAATGTTAAGCCTATAAAATTTATTTCTTTCCATTTCAAATCTAAACTACTACATTTATTTAAAAGTAGAGAAGTGCATTAAAAAAGAATCCTACAGTGAAAATTTAAGAGTAATGACATTTTTCTCTGATTTTTGAAAATACTTCACGTCTGTTTTAGTGCTTCTTAAGGAAGATTTCAGATTAAATATTTGTTTTCAAAAATATTTAAAAAACGCAAATTTTTCCAAACTTCTTTTGTTTTATTGTTTAGAATTCACTTTATGACTTTCAAATAAATTCAATAGTCTATCTGAGGGGAAGTTCTACAGGATTAACAGATGTGGACTGGAAGGGAGTCTTGATAAAGTGCACTGAAGAATCTGAAAAAATAAACAATGAAAGGAAAAATAGAAACATGCAAAACGCGCCAAAATAAATATGTTAAAGGAAGTAGAAAAAATACAAAAATAAAAATTAAAAATGGAGCTTGGCATGTTAAAGTGAAATGTCAGACTCAGGACCGAAAAAGTATGGTTAAACTAGATTGATGGCACCACCTATCTTCTTTTGCGACTCGTTAGTCAAATAAGGAGAAATTCAAACAGAAAAACAAATCAAACATAAAAATGTTTAGTTATGCAAACAAATGTTTCAATCAAAATCTGCACTTCCGAAATCTTAAAATACGAAACGACTTATTTTTAAATCAAAGTGAAATACATAATTCACACAAACATAAAACTTATAAAATTAAAATGACTTTTTTACACGTGACAAGAAAAAAAAAACGATTTTTTATGCATAGTAATATATGGGGAATAGTGTTTTTTTTTCTTCTCGTTCCTCCTTTTTTTTTTATCCTGTTTGATTTGTTTGATTAGAGAAAACTGGTATGTCCCTCCCTCCCACTTTGAAACTTTACCTTTTTATTTCTATGAAGACTTTTTTCATGACGTCATTAAAAAAATAGATAACCTCCGAGTCAGAGATATTTGCATAGGCTGAATTAAAATAAATTTGCCCTCAAGCAAAATTAATGCCATGTGAAGGAAAAAACTAATGTTTAATGAAAGTGTCTTAGAAAATGTATAATTCCATGTATATTTTTAGGAAATTCTGCAGTGCTTCATAAAATTAAAAATTGGTAAATTCTTTGGACGTGGAATGGAATTTTCCCTTTTTTTGGAAGGAAAAAAGTTTGATCGATTTTCTTCAGACTGCCATTGATTTATATTTATGAAGCAACTAGTATATTAAATTGTTAACAAAAACGTGGTAATTCAAATATTAAATCTGAAACTCATTGCTTACATGTATATACATACAGAAGGTAGTTTTATGTCAATAAATGAAAATATTGTTAATATTTTGAAAAGTATTATTTTGTATATGAATTAAATAAGTTTGGTACCAAAGAGATTAATAACTGAATATTAGGATTTTGTAAAAAGCTCACTTATGGGAACAGCATTAAATATTCACACATACCAGGGGTGGTGAACCTGTATGGATCAACGTGCCATTTTTTCTAAAGAAGAGTTTCAGGAGGTAAAGACGAGCCGTCAAATAATTTTGACTTGTGATTATTGGGAAAATAATAAAACTTATTCTAACAACTAAAAAAAAAACTCTTTTATTTACTACGAAAAAAATAACTTTGCTCTGTATAGTAGTAAATGTCTTATTTATACATTTCAATTCAAATTAAGTAACATGAGTATGACTTCTATTTTTGCTGATTGTGTGGATGACAAATAACTTGTATTAGGATTATAAAATGTTACTTTTAGTAAAATGCCTGTTGAATTGGAATCATCTGCCAAATGGTTTCTAAGCAATTAATTATTTTTGCTGTGATTCACGTTTTTGACAAGAGGATTTGTGATTTGTTTAAAAATGCCATTTTACAGACGATGTTCTTCATACAACTGTTCCAGAACGTAAAACACACCGCTTTGTCGCCTTTACTAATCATGCCATATTTCTAGATTCATTGTTTGAAATTTTCTGTTACCCTTACTATTTTGCACTTTTTGTTCTTTTACTAAACTAGCCATGCCAAATAACAGTTAAAATCGTAAATATAACATAAATAAATTTTAAAATACAGTTGTGTCAACGAAATATTGACTATGCTATGCTTAGGCAAATTTTCATCATAATCAACTGTAGTCCAAGACATAACTAAGGCAATGACTAAGAGACATAACAAACGAGTGCGCACCTCGCCACCCCGCAAATGATCATTCGCATTTGTTCGTAATATTTCATAGTGAGTTTTGTAATTTTGAAATAAAATGCAAACCATTCTTATCACTGGCATGCCTAAAATATTGTGTCGCGTGCCATCGATGGCACGCGCGCCACTGGTTCACCATCCCTGACATATACCTTTTAGCACCAAAATTTCACAAGAATCTGGTGAAATTAATTAATGTCACAAATAGATTTATTATGTTCTACAAGAGTCAAAAAGTTCCTGGAATGGTTAACTACATTCACACAGGTGTACATTTGAGGGGAAATGTCTCTTTTGGAGGATGGCAGCACTAATAAAGAAAACACACAGCCATCTGGAATTCATATCTGGTATTGTCAGCGTTAGTTGCAGAACATTTCTGACAAAGCGATTTTCCTTTCGACAGATTTTGGAATGTGGTTCTTGGAGCAGCGTGCAAACATCAAACTCTGCACTTTTTTCGAGAAATCGCCTTCTGAGACACTTGAGATGCTGAAATAAGCTTGCGGAAACGATGGGGCATAATTGTTTTCGTGAAGGTCACACAAACATCGATGACTGACATGACGACTGGGCGCTCCTCTACTGCTACAATAGAGGATAATGTAGAGGGCGGCCAAGATATCGCATGTGCGTACAGACGAATAACCATTGATGCTATTACCTCTTAACTTGGAATTTCATATGACAGCAGTGTTTGCACATGGCTCCAAAAATATTATCACTTCGTAGAGGTGGTATCTTCATAAACCACTAACAGCCTCCAAACAAGAGTGTTCATTTTTGTCTAGTGGTCATGTTACTCGGCTATGAATCCAAGGGTCGCGGGTTCTATCATCCACATTGGTGACCTTGGATGAAAAAAAACGCAAATCCTTTTGATCTGTCGTTGCGCCACCTACCCGCACCAAGAGCAATCAAAGTCATCAGACTCACTTGAGCAGCAAGTAAAGTCGACAGACTCACTTGACGCAACACCACCAACTATCAACAACAACTCATACGCTCGCCATAACAAATATATCATTCATTCGTCTATATCCACCGACTCACTGGTGGGTGAGTACTTTAGCGATGGAATCTTCATAATCCACTAACAACCTCTCCGTACAAGAGTGATCCCTTTTGTCTATTGGTCACCATACTCGACTATGAATCCATAGGTCACGAGTTTTATCCTCCACAACCTGAACGAAAGGAAATGAGAGAGTGAACATGTCCAAGGATTAGATTGATATAGCTGATGAAGATGACAGGTTCTTGAAAAAAATCGAAAAAACTGACGAGAGACATGGTGCTTTCTGAACAACCCTCAGACAAAACAACGTCATTCAAGCGAAAGGAAAGCAAAAACATTGCCAAGGAAGAAGAAACTTCGCTTGAATAATTGCCAAGGAAAAATGCAAGAAACTACCTTTAAAAAAATGGATTCCAGGAATGGTTAGAACAATTATACAAACGCTCAAACAGTTGTGTGAATGCAGAAAGACATCACTTCGTATTCTAATAGGATTAAATTATCGTTCTAATTTTTAACAATTTTAAATTGACCTATTCCGGGAACTTTTTGATCCTACCATATATATACCTAAAACAGGAAAGTTTTTCCAGTATATCTTACAATACATACTGTAAAATGATAGTGCTTAATAACTAGAACTATTAGCTTTTATTACAAGGAAATGGTGTGTGTATGTGTGTATTTCAAACTCACAGGTTTAAATTAATTTTCAAAGTCAGATTTTTTTTCCTCATTTTCTTCAAGGTTTGAGTGAGTGATTTTAAACATTCGAAAGCTAATTAAACTCTAAATTTGAGTTTTAATAAGAAAATTTTTTTTTTGAATGCGGATAAATATAACGATGTAACAGACAATTAAAATATTTTACTTGCAGAAATATAACAGTTATACAATAACGCATCGTTAATATTATGTCATATATTCTATCAAAGTTTTACAATTATGCAGGGACCTCAAAATATAGCATATTATAAATACATAACTTATAAATAATACTCCATAGTCTTATCTTTAAGAAAAAAAATATTTTAAAATTTGGAGCACACACACACAGTAAAAAACCCTCTTTTAGTTTTTTTTTCAAATTGCTTCTATATTAGCTTCTTCAATTTGAGAAAGAAAACTTAAATAGAAAAAGAATGAATTAATTATGCTTTTAAAAAATTCGAAATTTGAATGCGACGAAGGTAATGAGTAATAGAATTTTGTTGCTCGGTTACATTTCAATTTCTAAAGAATTGAACAAAGTATCAGTTTAAAACATTCCAGCCAAAAACAACAAAAGGGGGAGGGTGGAGATATCTACGGGAGTGGATGAATTTCATTTATATGTCATTCGGGAAAAAGGAAGCTGGTCATTGAAATAGAACGTTTACCGCTGAGGGCTACATTTTCTATTTATTTTCATATTTAGAAATATATTCAAAAATGTAAAAGTTTAAATTCTGAAGTATAGTTATTGAAAAGTTCATGGAAGTAAATTTAATTTTTAAAAGAATTTTTTTAAAATTTACTGATCATATAAATAGAATATCACTTTATATGATTTTCAATGAGTGTTTAAAATAGAATCATTGTGAAGTTTTTTTAAATCAATTAACGCGTCTCAATTCCTGTAGCATATTATTATATTATAACAGTGTTTCTCAAACTGTGGGGCGCGCCCCCTTGGGGGGCGCGATAAACGTGCAAGGGGGGCGCGAGCATATCAAAAATAAAAGATTAAAAAAAATTTATTTACTGGAATGAAGTAAAACAAAATACTTTCTGACATAATAAAAAAATACACATTTACACTCATATAATTTATATATCTGCGATATTACGTCATAAAAAATTAAAGCTTCTAATTCTATTACGGTTTCTTTTCAAACCAAAATGAGAAAAAAACAAAATCCAGACCCATAATCGAAAAAAAAATTTTAGGAAGATAAAAAATTCATCACTGTTATATTATTGTCATCAGCTGCGGTTTGACCTTCGAACTTTCTTGTACGGTTAGTTACGTTCCTGCTCTTATGTATTTGTTTTTTCATTTAGGGAAGTTGCAAATAAACTATTTCTGATGCGATTTTTTCCTTGTAAAATCCTTTTATGATTTTTGGAAAAGCACACAGAGCTCTTTAAAGGATTACTTGGCCAAGATTTATTTCTATGAGTTATTCCCAGACATATAAAAAAGCATAATGAAAAACGTTTTACATAATTTTTTTTGAGCATCCATATTGTAAAAAATACACTTTTATTCCGGAGCTGTCACGCCGAGCACAGAGTGCACGAAATCGGTAATTCTGGCAAAACTGTTTAATTGTTACCAATGGCTCTGACACTCTCTATCCTCCTGTTTGACAGTCTTAACGTGTGAACTAAAATATATTTGTCACATATCTCCCTCTTTTTTAGGAGTGACAAACGTTTTTTTGCAATCTTAAGGTACTTGTTTTGACTGAGTTCCCGGTGTGATAACTTTTTTTCCGAAATATTTTCTGTGTTCTTGAAGGTAGGTGAGTATATTTTCTCTTAATTAAATTATTCACTGGAATTACGATTTTTATCGTGTACTATAAAAATAATTATAAAAGAAAAAGATTGGGGTGGCTCAATAACCCCACTCGACCATTAGTATCGAGTGCGTGCCTGCTCCAGGTTTAAAACATGTTGAAGTCTTTTCACTTTCAATATTAAAAATAATACAATTATTTCTCATCGGAATTTTATATTATTGTTCATTATTCAACATCAATTCTAAATGCTAATTCTGTGAGGCTTAAAATTACAGTTCGCTTAAAACTAATTATAATTTGAGCAATGATTTAAAAAAATCATGTTACATTTTTGTAAACATTGCTGCGCACTTGGCTTTACTCTCCTTAAAATTCAGCGATTATATCAATAATGTTTTATTTTCTTATAAATGAACTCGTGCAAATAGCGGGTACTTCAGCCGGTGTACTTTTAATGTATCAGTGCTGCACAGAGTATTTTATAACTAATTAATTAATGCTAAATTAAGAACAAGTTTAATAAGTATTAGCGACTTCCATGGGCTTGTCTTACAGAGCAAATTTTTCAAAGGAAGGTTTAATATCAGAAATTGACACTGAGTTATTTTTCTATATTTAGCTGAGATTTATATTTTGTCTTCTAAGCAGCCACCGCATTTTGCAATATGTTCCAATTTAAAAATTAGGGAAAGGAAAAATAACATAATAATTATCCTGTTACTTAATACTTTTTTGCTTAAAAGCAACATGTACAAAATTTAATACTTATGTCATGAATTTGTACGGTATATAATTAAGATTATTACTTTAGCGTAAAAAAAAGTGCATTATTATTGCATTCAGTACATTATTAATGTATAAGGGGGCGCGATAAAAATTGTGATTGATAAGGGGGGCGCCAGTATTGAAAGTTTGAGAAGCACTGTATTATAAACATCATGATTATATATCTTTTTTTATTTGTTAACCTACATTGGTGTTAAAAATTAAGAAAATTTTTAGATTTGGTCGACTGGACAGATTTTAACGAGAATTGTTATGTACATAGGTTTGATATAATGCAAACAAATTTTATGAAAATAACCTTTCAACAATTATAATACACACGCATGATCGAGAAAAACATTCGTAGTATTGGAAGGTAAGAAGCAGTAGTAACAGAATTGAGAAAAAAATGATTAATAAGAGGTATGGGCCCCTCTTACAGATATACATGCCCCACACCGTGATATTATGCTGAAAATTAAGGAATTTATGAGTTCCTGGGCAACTGCTCCCACTCGTTCAATAACGCTGCTTTCAGGCATTGGAGGGTTCTCGAAGGCGGGTAGCGTGTTGCAATTGCCCTACTCAGAGTGTCTCTAATTGGCTTAAGCTCTAATTGGCTCAAGGTTTGGATAGTTGGTTGGCAACTTTATCCGGCGAATATTCTTACTTACTAGAGATTCGCTGACAAGCTGAGCTCTACGTGGTCTCACGTTATCATCAATTAAAAATGAAATCAGGGCCAACTGTATCTGTTAAAATACGAAAATAGAACTCCACGACCTCATTCCTATAGCCCACACACACACACACAGAAGTCACATTGCCTCTTTTTAAGATATGGAAGAGTGTGCAGTGATTCAACTGGATGCCTGCCCTGACCATCAAGCCCCACTGTCATAATGATCGATTTCTCGGACATTGGAAGGCAGATAGTGGGTGGCTGGTTCTTTCCGCATGAAAGAATGGCGAGGTGTGTTGTCAAACTAAGTATGGATTTTGGCACGTGTGTTTGTAAATCTTGTTTCTTGTCTAGATCTGCCTACTTACACGTATACGCTTAAGTGTTCGACATACAAGAGACACATCTTTGTTTCGAAGTAGTATTTTTAAATTTCGTTCCAATCTTTTCATAAAATTTGATAAAATATGAAATTTACCATAATTTTGAATATCAGTGTATTATTCGGACAATTTAGAATGCACGAGCAGACTTCTAACAAGAGAAAAATAGCTCGTAAGGCCCAAACTCATTTTCCTTCTGAAAATATGTAACGGAATGTAATATTAAATTCTGAGAGAGCTGGTGTATAATTGACTTATGACCCTTTTGTGCCTAATGTCATATGTAATCTGCCTTTGTACAAGGTGGGGTGCGGGAACTTCCTTTTTTGAAAATGCAATGAAACACTATATGCTTTGCTTGACTTTATTGTTATTTTTTGTCTACCACAAAACAATGAAAATTGGAATTTACACAGTTTTAAACACAATGTTTGTTAAATGTCGCCCTCCATTATCAATACACTAATGGAGTCGATTTCGAAATCTTTGAGTCATCTTTTCAAGTACGTCTACCGGGGATATTGCCAGTTTTGTCTCGGATGTGGTTCTTTAGATCTTCCAAGGTCTTAGAGCGATCTTTGTGAACTAGGGACTTGAGATAAGCCTACATGAAATAATCTGGAGGGCATAAATCTGGTGAGCACGACGGCCAGTTTACGTTCCCTCGCAGGAAGATCAGTCATTCGGGGAAGACTGCTCTTAAAATACCCATGAAAAACCTGGAGGTGGGGGCTGTGGCCCCATCTTGTTGTAACCACAAGTTATCGAAATCATTTTCTTGAAGAGCGAGTAAAAAGAATTGTTGGATCATTATCACATACCTGTCTGAACTTATGCACGAACTCTTTTCCCTTTTTCAGGTGTTCTAACGGTTTTTGGGGGTCCTTTCCTTTCTTTAGAAACATTCTCCGTTACTCTGAAGGCCTGCCTCCATCCACATTAAAACGTATTTACGATCAGGAACATAATCTAGTGGAGGAACATTGAAGGAACGACGGAAGGTACGTTGCACTGCAATCACTGACTGGCTGTTAGAGAAATATGCCTCCACGGCAAAAGCGCGCTGCTGCCTCGACCACAACATGTTGGAGACTGGGACGGGCTGGAACATAAATATCCCACTCCACCCGTTCCAATAAACCCCTCACCACGCACCTCTCTTCCCTACGAACATCACTGGAACAGGTCCAGAATAGGAAGGTGCCCGCACCCCATCCTGTATAACAACAGATATTATTTAATTAAATGCATCTTTAGCTTTGTTCAGGTGTAGAATAAATTTTATAACCTTGCAAACCAACATTTTAGTAGAAGGTGCACTGTATCACTGGAAGATTTCACACTTTTTCTGATTTCTTTTCTGATAGCTTTCTTTCTGTTCTCTGATTTCATACTTTTCTGAGTAGTTACTTTTATACGTATAGTAAGAACGGGCTCTAAATGAAAGTTGCGGTAAATAATCTAAGTAAATTATTATTTCGTGTCTTTCCTAAGCTCCCGAATGAAAGACCAGTTTTACTATTACCCCCTTGAGTACCAGACTGTGCTTTCCAGCGCACATGCAAATCCCTGATTTCTGAGGATACTTACGTGACGTTACAATGCACATTTCGTTTTCTTTTTGACGTTGACTACGGCGCAAGTTCCTTCGTGTGTTTTTTTTTTCGCTTTTTAAAATTTGTATAACTATTTTTATTGTTTAATTTTACTTTTTCTTGACTGATATGGAGAGGAATAATGATATGGGAAAAAAGATTACATAAAAATATAAATTAGATCCAAAAATCGCTGTATCGAACATCAAAATCGCCTTTACGGAGATGTACAATTCACAAAAGGTTACAAAAGAGAAAAAAAACAATAATAAGACATACAAAATAACATTTAAATGACAAGTTTTATTCTCTACATTCACTTCCACGGCATGGAATTTGACCACATTTAGTGTGACAGCCGTTACTACACCGTGCATAAATAAACAGTTATTGGGCACCTCTGCACAATATTTGCTTCGATTATGCACAACATGTAAATGGGAATATTCCACACTATTTGTGATATGTGCACTAACAATGAATCTCTGTGATACTTCGACGATTGTAGTTACCCCCGCTCCAAATGCAGGTAGATGTCCTCCACATGGGCGAATTGTCAGTTTCTGATAACTTCTTAATCATTCCCTTTAAAGTATCCGACTACGTTCGGAACCGTGATTTTTCAAAAGCGTATAAATGGATAATACTTAAGATATTTAGTGTCACTTAGATTTGAAAATGTATTTAGAATTGTTTTAAGAATAGTATTACAATAAAAAATTATTTAAGTGCAATATTTTGATAAAAACAGAACATAGAATGACCCATTTTCAAAATATTCTCCTTTTGTGAAAAATGCTTCTACTTTAAAAATATTTTGCCTGTATATAGCTCAGATTTCTCTATAGAGGCTCAACTAGATTTTTTGAAATATATAACTTAGAAGTGGGTTTATGCATGTTTAAACAACAGAGGGAAAAGTTTAAGAAAAAAAAAGCGCTGATAATTATTTTAAATGGTTGTGACTCTGAAAATAATGTCAATTTTTCAAAAATCATAGTTGGGCCTCTGTACAGAGGTCTGATCTATATACAGGCAAAATATTATTATAATAGAAGCATTTTTCAAAAAAGGAGAACATTTTGAAAAAAGGTTATTCTAAATTAATTTTTTGTCGAAATATTGTATTTAAATAATATTTTTTGCCAAAATGTCCTTAAAACACTTTTATACATGTATTGTAATCTAAGGGACACTAAAAATTATTAAAATTATCTACTTATGCATCTTTTTAAAATCATCGTCTAAAAGCATCAAGCAATATCTATTTTTAACTTAAATTATCGCGATTCAATTTACGCTATTCTTAAGTTAATTATCTATCGCTATTATAATTAAAACAATTAAATTATTGATCTGTCAATTGGGGCACAGAGTCACCCCAGGTACACGGAATCTTTAATTCTAGAAACATTGTTTATTTATTACCAATGACCTTGTCAGTATCCTCCTACATGACAGGTTTTATGGGAACTAAAATGTATTGTCACTTATCTCTCTAATTTTTGGAAGTGGTAAACGTTTTTTAAAAATCTGAAAAGGACTTGGTACCCCAAAAATCACAAACCTATCGTTTTTTTTATTTTCATTTAAGCTTATTCTTTGCATTATTATCTTTCGATTGATATATCACTTGCGCATGTCAGAAAGTTAGAAGTTGAATAAAACTTCATTTGAAAACAAATTAGGCAATTCAGCCACACCCCCTTTTTAGAAAAAAAAGCTAAAAAAAGCGTTTTGATAAAAAAATCTAATTTATAAAGAGAAATAATAACATTAAAAAAAGAATGTGCAATATATCAAGCAGAATATTTCCGAGCCAATACATACAATCATTTTTTTTCTTTGTGAAATGTGTGCATGAAAATTTTTTAAATTAAGGCATTTTATAATAATAATTTTATAATTTCAGTTCTTATTCCTGATATATTTTTCATACAAATGTAGTACTTTAATATTATAAGAAGAAAAACAGCTAAAATTTCTGCCGTGACAGAAAAAAAATTTTTTTTAACGTTTTTCTTTAATTTTCAATTAGTACTCTCTAAAAGTGGATCATTTATAAAAATATGTGGGTTAAAAAAATATGAAAATGCAGTTATTTTAAAGAAAAATGTATAACTAATATCTTTAAGTGGTATTTTAAGTTTAATTAAACTTATAATAATTATTTTTTCAGAATTATAAACTTTAAAGTGGTTTTTCTCAGTTTGTGTTTTTCGAAACCTTAGTGCATTCAAAATGCTACTCCTTCGACAATTATTTACCAATTACTTCCATTTTTTTTCTTGCGAGTTAAAAATAAAGCATGTAATAAAATTAGGGATCCGTTTTGCTATAAACTGAATACTTTCTTTTAAGAAAAATAAAATGTAAGACATGTTGGCTTTTTCATTGATTTTTAGCCTGTATATCAACATTTTATTTTTTTTCTCGAAAACGAATAAAGTTATTCTAAAATCGATCCCTAAAGTTGTTTAGAACACATCCATAAAAATATTATAAAAATATCTCAAGTCAAAAAATTAATTTTTACAAAAGGAGTAGGATTTTAAAATTTTCCCTATTTTCTTCAAAAAATTTAAATTTTTAAAATTGTGTGAATAATATATGAAAATTTTCAACTGGTGTCATTTTCATGAATAGAAACATTGTATAAAATGCTAAAATATATTTTAAATACGTAAATAAAGAAATTTGCTCAAAGGGTACCAAGTCCTCTTAAGGCGCTTGGGGTGACTAAGTTTTTCGCGTAACCTCTTTTGTTCCAAATACACTCTGTCGCAAAAAAATATATGCACCCAGAAGAAATCAAGCTACAATCACGAAACTCGGCAAGAATGTAGTCTGGTAAGAGATATGCAAATGATTAAAATTTCGAAGCCAATGAGACAAGGCTAAGTGTGCTATGCGCATATTAGTTGCGCAACTGGGAGAGTTTAAAAGCATGAGTACGAGCGCCGTACGGCTATCCAAACGAATCTGATGACTTTGATAGACGATATTGAGACTTAGGATGCCTCTAAGACGTAACCGGCGGCAGTACGAGCAGCTGACGGACTGTGATAGGGGCCGTATAATAGGCCTCAGAGAAGCAGGTTGGTCGAATAGACGTATCGGCCGCCACCTCGGTCAGAGCGATATGGTAGTTGCTCGGTGTTGGCAACAGTGGATCACAGAAGGTAGAGTGTTCCGTCGCGGAGGGTCAGGACGTCCCAGGAACACAAATGATCGCGAGGATCGTGCAATCAGAAGAGTGGCCACTTCGGCACCAACAACGTCACTAGCATCGATTCAACGCCACTTACCTCCTTCCAGACATCCAGTGCCATCAAGAGAAACCATAAGGAGACGACTGACCGAAGTTGGCGAGGAGCCGACGTCCGCTAAGACGCTTACCACTGACCCCACATCATAGGCAGTGTCGACTGGATTTTTGCCGACCTCGGGCAACTTGGAGTGTGACAGACTGGAGACGTGTCATCTTCAGTGATGAATCCCGATTCAGTCTCAGTGCTGATGACCACCGCACACGTGTCTGGAGGCGCACCGGCCAGCGGTCCGATCCGGCATTTATTGTCGAGCGGCATACAGCAATTGCACATGGTGTGACAGTGTGGGGAGCAATTTCTTGGGACACACGATCATCTTTAGTGGTCCTTCAAGGCACTTTGACAGCTCGCAGATACGTGAACGATATTTTAACGCCGATTGTGCTACCCATGCTATCAAGTCGCCCAGGTGCCATTTATCAACAGGATAATGCTCGTCCACATACTGCGCGACTCTCCCAACAATGTCTTCAAGGATATGACGTCCTACCATGGCCTGCCAGGTCACCAGATCTTTCGCCAATAGAGCGTGTCTGGACGCGTTGGGAAGGCAACTGCAGCCGTCCCGAGATACAGGAGAATTAACTGCGCAGATGTAAAGACTATGGCAGGATCTTCCACAGGGGGTCATAAGTGATCTAATTGAATCGATGCCACGCCGAATTTCGGCTTGTATAGCTGCCAGAGGTGGCTTTACTACTTACTGATTTTTAACCTTTTGCAAGCTGTAACCGCTTAATAAAATGATATTTTGTTCTGAATTTTTAATCATTTGTTTATTTTCATATACACTACATGCATACCAAATTTCGTGAATGTAGCTCAATTTCTTCTGGGTGCATATATTTTTTGCGACAGAGTGTATTTTCTATGAAAGGGTTACATTTTCCCACTGTGAACGACTTAGTGGTTTTGATTACTGTGTGTGTGTATGGTATGATTCATTATGGTTTACAAATGTAAATAAACAGAAAGAAAGAAAAAAAATGGGAAACTGTGTGTGATATGTATTGGATGAAGTTGAAACTGATCAAGTAAGGGAAGAATCTGATGAAATAATGGATATTAATCATGATAGCTGAAGTAAATTTGTTAAAAGCGACGAACATCAAACGTTTGAGTTGCAAAGAAAGTTTTCAAATACTACCTAAAAAACTCCGCGCAGAAAGATATGAAGCCACATGTGTACCACAAGACACACTGTGCAATTTCAAAAAGACACAAGCAAAAAAAAAGTTCAATATGCTATTTGTAGATCATCAAAAAACAATAAAACTACAATAACTTGACAAAATATGACAGTTTTGCTTGTAAATATCGTTACTGAATTGGTTGATTGTTGATATTTTTGGTACAAGAGCCAAGTTTAGCAATACTGCACCACACATTCGTTAGTATATAAAAAAGTTTAAAATATATGCACACAATAAAAATATATATAAATACAAAAATGTATTTTAAAATGTCAGAAGAAAATATAAAATTGAGCAAAGTTTTTAAAAGTGCATAAATGTAAAATTTTATACATATCTCTTTAAAAATCTAATAGTACAATAAAATCCTGAAGAAAATTATATTCAATGTAAAACATCAATTGAGCGTAAAAATGTTAAAAGGTTTGGATGGGGATTTTTGAAAGATTGGTTTTAAAAAGGTGTTTCTTTTAGATGAATATTTTGGACATTCTATTAAAATGTGTAAAATAGAAAGGTCACATTAACAAAATTCGCATACTGGAGGACTTTCTCCTAGCAGCAAATGTCTATGCGTTAGACGGGTGTGTCCGATACGAAGTCGAGTCAAGCGGACGTCATGTCTTCGTACTGGTACTGCTGCCCAATGAGCAGTGGAAGGATGAATGCTATGTAGTTTGTTGATGATCTGTTGATCCCAAGTCTCTTGCCATATATGATGGGTATAGTGCTGTATGGAAGTTTTTAAATCCTGGTAACAGACAAGCTGCTGCATGTGATCAGACATGAATCGTGCAGCGTTATCAGCTTGTTTATTACCAAGTATACCCACGTGTCCAGGTACCCAAGAAAAAATTATATCAAAACCCTTTCTTTCTAATTTTCGCAGAAGTATAAGTATTTCCATCACAGTGGGGTGTCTACGTTCTGTTAAAAAGTGTAAAGATTCTAAAGCACTCATGGTGTCAGTGTACACACAAAAATAACCGTGGTTGGAAATTAATATATGTTGAAATGCGACAAGAATGACAGTTAATTCAGCACTAAAGACAGACATAGAATTATGTAAGGTAAAACTTAGAATGATATTGTTAAAAACAACACCACACCCAACATGTCCTTCAGTCTTCGACCCGTCCGTGTAGACTGGTATGTACTTAGAATACTTACTGCGATGGAAAGAAAAGAACTGCTGATAAATAACATCAGCAGTGCCTGCTTTGTCATAGCCTGAAAAAGGGTTACTATAATTAAAAATTTGGATGTCCCAGGGTGGAAAAGCAAGGATGCTATTTTCCTGGATATTTGTGTTACTTAAGTGGACGTCATTTAGAACAGCCGTTGCTCTTTCCGAAAAGGGCTTGATGTTAAATGAACGGGTGTCATAGAGTCGTGCGAGACCAGTGGCAAGAGGAAACGGTTTTAATGGATGAGAAGGAACAGACATTGCACGAATAAAGTAATTTGCACTTAACTGCCTCCGCCTTAGTTCTAATAGTGGTTGATGGCACACCACATACAACCTGGTAGCAGGCGAAGTTCTGAAGGTACCAGAGATGATTCTCAGGGCAGAATGATGTATCGTGTCCAATCGTCTTAAGACAGATGCACGAGCAGAAACATACACTACACAAACATAGTCCAAACGTGAAAGGATTAGTGCTTGATATACTCGGAGTAACGAGACTCTATCGGGGCTCCCCATAAGGTGTTTGACAGCACTTTTAAGATGTTGAGGGATCGTTCACTCTTCTTCCGCAAGTAAAGGACATGCAGAAGGAAAGTCAATTTACTGTCAAAGAGATTACTCCGAGGAAGCGCACCTCACTGACTACGAGTATTTGTATATTTCCTATATTAATAAGAGGATCTGGATGTAGGTTACGCTTTCCGCAAAAATGGGCACAGCTGCTCTTGGAAGGAGAGATCGTGTGACCCCATTCCTGTATCGATCCTGAAATGTTAGCGAAATGTGCGACTATGACAAGATTGGGTTGACTCGGTCATTCCGTGCGACCACTAAAGTTAATATCGAGTGAGTGCCTTCTCCTGGGTTAAAATCACGAGGAATTCTAGATGATAAAGAAAATACAGCTTTACGAACAATACCCGTATATTATACTGATTTTTGGTTTGGTAAGCTACAAGGGCGCCGCGAATACCCCTATCACAAAATTTGGGAACTAAAAAGTTTCCTTTCGAGTAATCTTACTTCCCAAGCCATCATTAGTCTTTATATCAAGTTTGGTGCCATTGTGTTTGTCAGAGTGAACTACAGGTGACACTGAATTGTGTAAGCTTAAAAAAATCACTGTCTGCTGGGATAAAAATAGAGTGGTTCCGAGTTCATGGTATAATAAAGAAGAGGTACAGTGCATTCTAACAATCATTATTGTATAGGAATGTATGGGCGCAAGGGACGCGGTGAGGTCAAAACACAAAAAATAAGAGACGAAAAGAAAGACAACGTGTTTATTGAAAGCGCCGTTGATAAGTGTAATGTTTACAGTAATTGTTTGTAACTGTTCTGCACATGAACTATGAAGTCCAGGTACAGCGCACAGTGTTGTACCACCCACTGGCAGTCGAAGATAGTCTGCCGAATTCAAAGCTTGTACTCGATGAAAATGGAAGAGGTGTACGCGATTTTCGTTTAACACTCTGCAAACGGTCTGATGACTTACACTTACATGATAAGCAACAACTCTCGTACTTGACTCGAGTCTATCAGCCACAACGTTCAAGATGCTTGCTTCTAGGCTTGGACTGGGTACAGCTCCTCGTCCACCAGCATCATGTCTGGTGAAGTGGATCGAAAGTGTTTTAAGAAGTTGACGATGTAACCGCAGAAAAATTCTATGATCCGACATTCGTCATTCAGGAATCTGCGCGTGATACATTCGTAGCGCAGCTCTGACATTACCACGTGTATGGTATGTACAAGCATGTCTGCAATTTTGACATAAGTAAAGTCTCCCATCGTAGACGCCAGTGCAATTGCGAATGATGCTTTCCCCTACTGAGATGCATCATTTAAACGGCAGATAGACATCTAGTTCCCCCTTTTGGCAACGAAACCAACCGATACCTCCGTTTCTCTTTTTTGAGCCTCTCCACGTCACTTGCTTACATACATTCCTATACAACAAATGATTGTTACACGTACAATATTATATAATAATTATCGATCCTTAAACTTGATACCATGAATTCGGGACCACTCTGTATACAGGATGATATTTCTCATTTTTCAATCCCTACTATTAGCTCACAATCTCTATTTATTTATTTATTTAAATATTTATTTATTTATCTTGTGTGTGTGGTGGAATTTTCAGTCGTTAATAAAATACATTTTAAAGCGCTCAATTGAGATGAAAGTTTATATACAGGATTATTTTACCACTTAATGTTGTGATTCTGTCCTATGTATATACATATTTATATTAATTGTAACTATTTAATCAAACGTAGCTAAAATAAAATTTTTCTTTGTTCATCTAATTAGGAAATAACTTAAAATTTTTTTTATATTACTTTTGTGTTACAAGTAAATAATGAATATGCTATTTACAGAAACACAAAAACTGATATATAAGTAGTTTTAATATGATTACCTTTATAAACCAAAAACTTATTTAAACCTAATGTTTACTATGAACTCATGTATGCAAACACTCTATTAATAATTTTAAAAGAATGTGTTTATTTTGATCTTTTAATAAACTTCCTCGCCAAAGTTGAAGTAAAAAATGACTGAATATATGAAAATCTTTTCTGTTTTATGTCTTGAATTCTAGTGACGTACTAATTTTCTAAGAGTAGAAAGCTGATTTTTTAAAAAATTTATTCAATGTTGAAAAATAAGTGTTGAACTTCAGAGCAGAAATAAGTATTAAACGGTATTCAAGTCTTCATTGAATTTGAGAAGATTACGAAAATGTGTTGAAAGGCAAGAAAAACCTTTTGAAGTGTACTCTAAATGTCACGCTCGATTAGAGCTTAAGAAATCGCTTCTAATTAAAACTAATTAAACATTGAGAACTGGAAGTTTTGATTTGGATGGTTTGGAACAATAAGATTGAATGCAAACGGGGTCTTTTGATTAGAGAACATTATTAAGATACTAAATTTTGCCTGAGAAGAGAAGAGAAAAAAAAACTTTCTAGAACCTTCTAAAACTCAATTTTTCCTAATTTCATTATGTCTTTCTAGAAATATAGCTTAGTAATGTAATTTAAAAGTATAAATGATACAAATTAAAGACATTATTCATTAGAATAATCTATGTTTTAGTTTTTACATAATGATCTATGATTAAGGTAATTTGTGAATGTTTTATAATGTAATAAATGCAATTATCAAAGATTTTTCATTTATTTGAATTTTTTTGGATTTATTAAATATGTTCTAGATAAAAAATGAAATTTCTACGAGTGTTATACATTTTTCATTCGTTTATGTACACATGCTCTCCAGCTCGAAGTCCATTGAAGTTTTCAGGGGATCCACAGAAAAAAAAATGTATTAAGGAGTCTTATAAAAAAACCCAGGGAGTTTTAATGATCAAATATTATTAAAAAAAGTTACTGATAATAATAAAGTTCAAAGACAGGCGAATAGCAGATGCTTGTGTTTTCTAGAACCTTCTTTAGTCAACGGAGGAAAAATAAGGCCCATAGAAAATTCTAGAAGAAAAAACTACTTTATACCAACTATTTTTCTGACAAAGAAATTTTTTCCAATCACTTCACGTAGATTATCTTGTGATTACTTTTTTACAAGCTATAAAATCCCGCAATTCCTTTCTAGTCATAGTAATTTTAATCTGTACCTCAATAGATTTAACCTGTGTCCTTCTAAACTTTGTGATTTTAATGTTTGTGGGAGCAAAGAGTGGAACATTTTATCCTTTTTTGTTCAAAATTTAAGAAAGGAAGAAAATACCTGAAAATCAAACTTCATGCTCTCCAAATCTCTCAACTGGTCTCCTAATTTTTTTCAACTTGTTTCAAGTAAAGCTTCGCTCACTTTATTTTGTATTTTCATTGATTTCCTTTTGTAACTTTTTAAAAACTTTTCATTTCTCTATTTTTTTAACTTCTTTGTATTGTTTTTTTATATATAGTAATCGTTATATTGTGTAATATATTTTGTCTTTGCTACTTATTTGTTTTTGTCATTTTATAATTTAGTAGCTTTTGTTTTATTTACTTTTTGTTTCCTTTATCTTATTTTTAATTGTTTTACCTGTTTCTGTAAGCTCCGTGTGATACTTGTAGTGCACAGGAATTATTTTATCTCTCTGATAAAAAAATCACAAATTCTTATGAACTAATTACGAAAAATAAAATAAAAATATATTACTTGCCAGTTTTTATTTTTAACTATTTACTTTTAACTTTTTTTGTAATGTTCTTTTTCAATTTTAAACTTTATTGTTTGAAGTTTAAGATAATTGCACAAAGAGTAGACATGTGTCATGCAAATGCGTATACGCAGTATATTTAAAATTAGTACTCAGGAAGTCCACAGCAAAAACCAAAAGTGTGAATTCCTATTTTGTATCATATATATTGTTACAAATTTTGAGTTATGAATATTTAAAGAGGTGTAAATAATTTATATCTGGATGTATAATACGTTTATATTACTCTGTCGTATTTATTTTATGTTAAAATTGTAAAATTGCCAATTAACGCCGTTCCTTTTCAATTATAATGGCGATTCAAAGGAAGCATGACGAAATCTTGCTGATAGAGCCAAGTTGGCATAGTTTTTGGCAACCTTTTTGGCCACTTGCTGACTATTTTTGGTGAGTTTGCAACCATATGGATTCTTCTGAAAATTACGGGAGAAATCTACTGATATTACAATTTATGACGCAAGCGGAGTTTTTCGGAGAATTCGTGAAACCTATAAATAGGGAGTCGCTCGCTGAAACTGAGTTAGTTTTGTTTTGACCGTTGCAGAGTAGTATTGATTTGACCGTGAAGGGTCTATCAACGATTAATGAGCACTTTGGCTGTTTAATAGGATTAACGATTTCTTGCGAATTATCTTTAAACATACTTGTATTTTAGACAATGATAGTTGTGTCTGTGCGCCGGAGAAGTTATGAAGGCCTTCTGCGAATATTAAGCAAATTTGAGTACTTTATCCTGTGTATTTCAGGGATTGTTTTTCGAAAATAAATTTTGATCGTACCTGAAGAAGTGTCTTGTTCTTTGAGACTGATGGTATAAAATCCTTGAACCCCGATCTTCTTAACAATATTCAATTAATAAAAAAATGTTTTTCAATGATGACAATTGCACTTCTTTTTTTCAAAAATTTTAACTAAAATTCTTTACCAGTATTAATGCAGAATTGGAAGAAAACATTCCTTTATTTTTCAAACATGTTGTTAAACGGGGGGGGATATTTTTAAATAAATTGCTATAAAGTAAGATGCCAATGACGAAAGCTTTATCTCTGTTAATACGGTCTGAAGCTAATACATCTTTCCTATTCCTTTTTTATCTTGTACATTATTTGGTCCAGGCTTACTTTCTGCATCATTTTTTTTTTTTTTTTGCTTTTTTTTGTGTAAAAGGAGTGGTAAGTGATCGTCGATTAGTGCTTCCAACCTTAGAGGAAAAATTCGCTGTATAATGAACATATGCATTCAGAAACTGGAAGGAGTGAATGTAACATGGCTTACAAAAATGTGTGTTTTTAAAGGAAAAAAACTATTTTTTCCTGAATTACTTTTCTTCACCTCGAGATTAGCGAATTAGTATACGCGTATTAGCTGAATTTTTACTTTAAAAAGAGTTAAAAAAATTTCCTCTTATTCACGAAAATATACGGTAGATTTCATCAAACATAGAAAAAATTGCAGCTTTTTATTAACGTGAATTTGAAGAAAATATTTTAGAAAAATGTAGGGGAAAAAAAAAGGTTTAGTAAAATCTATATATATATATATATATATATATATATATATATATATATATATAAAACACAAATACAAAATCACAAAACTAAGTTATTTTGATGTAAAAAGTTTCATAAAATGTAACTGAGTAGTCTGCTGGCTCAAAGATTCTTTTGTTTAACGTAAAAATTTTTTTCGTAGCATAGTAATAATTTTTTTATCCTTCTTTTTGTTGAAAAATACACTCTTCGTTGGTTATATACAGGATATATCTAAACTCTTGGACAAAACGTTAAGGGGTGATAGTACACATCAAGAGAAGCGATATTAAACAGGAAACTTAGGGTCTCAAACGTCTTCCGAAGGAGATAGGTGCCATTAAAGTTTAGGGTCCTAAATTTCAAATGATTATAAAAACTGAAAAATGGGTTGATTCGTTAGCGGTTTTCGCTAAAATTATTCTATTTGTCAGTATTTTTATTGAAAAATCTACTTTAAAGATAAGACTAAGAAAATGTCGATAGAGGACGCTTTAGACTTAGGAGTAACAAACAACTATTTTTTACTGTTGCTTTTTGTATCACATAAATGCTTTCAAAAGGTTAGACTTATACTTAAATTTTAAGCTGAAATCTGAATCGTTGGGGGTGGTTAAGTAGCGCAAACTCAATTGTGTTAATGAGGAGAAATTTGAATCTTTCTTCTCCCATGGACAGAGTTAAATTATTCATTATCTTGGAGGCTCGGTCGTAGACTAGGTAGCAACTACTACCCACTAAACATAAAATAAACCAGATAGGGATGACAAAATTAAATAAAAAAGTTATTCATAACAGACATGAGCAATTTCTCCGCGCCAAGTACCCAATTTGCATGCAAATTGAAGCACACAAGAATTTAACTGCATATAAGGATGTAAAGTTCTACTGCAAAGTGTTCCACGTAACGTTAAGGCTCGTATGTGGTTCCAACATGATGGAGCGCCTGCATATTTTAGCGCAGGTATTCGAAGTGCATTGGAAACAGCATACCCAGGGTGATGGATTGGACGGGGTGGTCCGGTAAATTCACCGGCACGCTCGCTTGACCTCTCCTGTCTAGACATCTTCCTCTACACCTATATGAAGAGTCTTGTTTATGCAAGCCCCGTCGACTTCGACGAGGCCCTGGTTGCGAGGATTGCCGTCGGAGCAGGCGATATCCGGGAAATGCCCGTGGTATTTGCTATAATGTTCGACAGTCCCTCCGCGGTCGGTGTGAGGCCTACATTCTTGATGGTGGGTGCTTTTTCGAACAGTTTTTGTGAATCCGCAAGAAAATCATGCGTGTATCATTCTCTACGTGTCATCATTCATTCAACATTCATGCACACTACGTGCGTATATCAAATTGTTTCTTTTTATTTTGAGCGGAGAAATTGCTCATGTTTATTATGAATAATTTTTTTATTTAATTTTGTCATCCTCTCTCGTTTACTTTACGTGTAAGAGGTAGTAGTTGTTGCCTGGTCTACGACACCAAGATCCGGAAATAACTGAACTCTATTCAGGGGGAAGGTAGTTTCAAATTTCACCTCCTGAACACAATTCCATTTGTGCTACTTAACCCCCCAACGAATCAGATTTTGAGCTCAAAATTTAAGTTTAAGTCTAATCCTTTGAAAGCATTTAATGTGATACAAAAAATAACGGTAAAAAATAGTAGATCGTTGCTCCAAAGTATAAAGTGCCCTCTATCAGCATTTTTTAAAACTTTATCGTTAAATTTATTTTTCGAGAAAATACTGACAAAAAGAATAATTTTAGCGAAACCGCTAACGAATCGACCCATTTTTCCGTTTTTTTTATAATCATTTGAAATGTTTGGACCCTAAATTTCGGCACCTATCTCATTCGGAAGACGTTTGGAACCCTGTTTCCTATTTAATATTGTTTGTCTTGATGTGTACTATCATCCCAAGAGTTTAGATACACATTATATATATATATATATATATATATATATATATATATATATATATATATATATATATATATATATATATATATATATATATATAATATATATATATATATATATATATAATCTTTATAACACTTTTTCATTTAAACTGAGGCCGTCTGTCAAATTACCAGCCATCATTCGATATTCCGAGGGAACTGAGTCTAAAAATTCAAGTTCATCATGCCTAGTTCACATGCATTTCTATGAACTTATCAACTGTCTGCTCCTGATTGTGGGAATGGGGTAGTTCTTGAACGCCTGTTTAGATTGACAATAGCGTTCTACTTCAAGTAAGAAATGGTCCCCCCTCCAAATATAAATTATTATAGTTAAACGTTGACTTTGCGCGTTACGTCAAAAAATGTACATTTAGCTAAACAGGAAGCTGGTAGTGAGTGATCAAGGTGTGTAATGGTTAGATAAAAGACGAATCGGCGAGATTTGAAAATCACGTAACTCTATGTTTGCGTTAGTCGGGGTAGCGTTAGTCGAGGCATTACTGCATAAAATCTATAATTACATTCCTGTTAATAGACAATTTTTCAATCAATACGTAATTACAATGAAAGCGAAAATCTCAAGGGTTATAAACTAAAAGATTGCGCAGGATTAAATTTACTTTCAAGATGTCAATCTTCACCTTTATTTGCATTTATTACTAGGCTGAATGTATGTCTTTAACACACTTAAAACTCAAGAAAGCTTTTTTTAACTGATTTGAATGGTTGTCAGAAGAAAAATAGAATGGATATCATATGGAATTTCTAACAGCAAAGCTAAAAATGTTATAAGTTTTAAAAAAGGTGGGTTATGTAGTGTACGCTCAAAATTTCGGATGTTCTTGATCCTTACGCCTTATTGGTTACTGGAACAGTTCTTTTGTATTTCATTGATCGGAAGAAATGTCTTCTGACATTTTATCTGTCTTCCCAGAATTCCTTTCTGATGAAGGGAATATTCTAACTAAATATTGGTTGTGTTGATGCAATAAAAGATTGCTGATTTTTGATAATCATGCTTCATTCCTTTGCTATTAAAGCGCTAAAGATACCTTCAAATTTTTAAGCAATTTGTTTTAAAGTGTTGATTACAATCGGAAAAGAATTAATTCATCTTCTTTAAAAAATGTAAATTGGAATTTACAGACAAAAAGTTAAGTTCTTTCTCAAATTTTCTTCGTTGTTTTAAATAGTTATGTGGTGATTAATAGTCATTCAAAAGAGCTGGACAGTGCAAAGAACTTCAATTAGTTTAAAGTTGAAGAAAAAGGATAACATGGCTTAATGTTAAAAAAAATATATTCAACAAGAATTTTAAAAAATGAGAACATTTTTTCTACTTTTTAAATGAGCTCGCATTACTTTAAGAACCAGAAAGCTGTGAAGAATATTTTTTTCCTCTTAGCTCTGAAAAGTATTCATGTTTTATCCTAATTAGAAGTAATCTTTTCGTTGCATTTTCATGCTACTTGTACCTTTTAATCTTCTCAAAACGTTAAAACTACTTAAAAACAAGTTTTTTTTTCTATCAAAAGCTTAAAAAATTGAAAACAATTTTTTTTCTCGTTTATTTTTTTGCTGCACCATTTTTCTTCGCATTTACTTTTACAACTTTAGCAGACATGCCAAATCTCAATATGAGTAGTTTCAATTTTCAAGTTCTTTTTTTTATTTTAGACGCAATTTAATTTGACAAGCAGTTGTAATAAAACCGGGGAAAAAATGAAATACATTTGTTTGAAAATTTTCCACATAATGAACATAAGATTATTATGTATAGCGTTACTCAGTACATTAATGCTGGACTTCAGTGAAATACGTTTAACTCGAAAACACTTAAGACGAAATATATCGACTAATATGAAATGATATACAACGGTCCCGACAAACTGCTATTTATTTTCATGCATATTTTTAACTTAAAACGAAACGAAAATCACCTAACACGAAAAGATTTTCCTTTCAGGAATGAACAAAGTACTGAAAGCACTAGTCACACAGGTTCATCCTTGGAAGAATTCGTTGTAGTCGATGATGATTATGTGTGTACATCCACAATTATGGCAGACAAAGACATTTTGGAGTCTGTTCAAAGCTCAAAAAATGTCATTGATGCAGATTACGACGACGAAAATGAGACGAATAATGCAGCTCCCGATCTCACGATCAAGAAAAATGTGATCAGATATAGACGCACACTCCAATGACGAAATCCACAACAAAATGGAAGACATCGAAAAAACTGTTGATGATTTGAAGCTAAAAAGAAATTTCAAAACAAATATCAGATTATTTTCCGAAAACTCAATAAATTTTTTGTTTTTTTAATACTTTGAAAATTTTGTGTTAAATGTCATTGTGATCTCTTCTTAAATGCTTGCATACGTACATATCTGTGTAACTAAAGTGTACTCTAATAAAATTAATTTTGTTAAATTTATTACCTTTTTCAATTCCTACTATTAGCTCTCGCACTCTCTATATATTTATTTATTTATTTATCTTGGTGGAATTTTCAATCGTTTAAAAAAAACCATTTTAAAGGGCTCAATTGAGCTGAAATTTTATATACCTGATTATTTTGGATGACAATACAGTAATTTAATTATAATTAATTGATTTAAACTAATTATTTAAAGAATTACAAATGCAACCACATTGGTGACTTAGCGACCCTTTTGGCGACTTGTGTCAAAACTTGAAAGGGTTTTTTTCCCTCACGTTTTAAAGCATTCAGTTGAACTGAAATTTTATATACAGGATTGGTTTGGATAAGAATACGATACTTAAACGATAATTAATAAAAATCAATCACCACTTAATGTTGTGATCCTGTCATATGAATAAACATATATACACTGCTGGACAATTGCTAAGGACGGATCACAAATTGCTATGTAGCATAACATTAAGCGAGACATGAGGCCTTGTAGGATAAAATATAGTTGCCACACTGTTCAGACATTAGAATAAAGAATATTTATTGTTCTGGAAAGTACAAAAGCTGTGAAACATCTGAAAGAAAAAAAAATGTTCATTTGATCTGCGTACGGAGAAATGGAACAATGCATCTAAAAGTCAGCAGGCACCTTAAAGAAAGGTATCAGTACGGGATATGTCCATCGTGGAGTGTGATGCAACATTCCACACGTCGTACCATACTTTGCACAACATTATCCAGCAGCTGTTGAGGCAATTTATCCCATTCATCTGTAAGTGCACGGATGAGGGTGTTCTTGTTTGTCGGAGGATAGTTTCGACCAGAAACTTGCCTCCCTAAAGCATCCCACACATTTTCAATGGGGTTTAGATCTGGAGAACGCGCTGGCCATACGAGACGTTGAATACCCTCGCTGTCTAGACAATCCTGAACAGCGAGTGTTCGATGACATGTCTCGTTGTCGTCCATAAAAACAAATTTATCACCGACAGCACCACGGAAAAGACGAACATGAGGAAGTAGAACTTCATCAATGTATCGTTGGCCCGTCATAGTCCCATTCGCAACCACATGTAGGCGCGTGCGGCCATTGATCATGATGCCGGCCCACACCATGATACTGCATGTCGGATATCGGTCCTTTTCCTGGATATTTTCTGGACGATAAGCAGTACCACTCTCGCGCCAGATCAGTTGGCGTCTACAATCCGATGACAGACTGAATCTACTCTCATCTGAGAACAGTACACATGCCCAGTCCTGTTCAGTCCAATTGTGATGCTCACTACACCATTGCAAACGGGCAGTACGGTGCTGTCTGGTCAATGGGACACACACAACAGGTCTGCGTGCGTATAGTCCTCCTCCCCTCAAACGTCTGGCAACAGTTTTTCGGGAGATCTGCTTTCCTGAGGCAGCAAGAAACTGATTTGCCACCTACTGAGCTGTGGTGCGCCTGTTCCTTTTTGCTGATATAGGACGATATATCTGTCTTCTGCAGGCGTCGTACTTCTAACACGACCTCCCCCGTGCCGTCTACTACACATTCCAGTAGTTTTAAATTACTTCTACAGCCGTGAAACAACGCTGTGAGCGATGCCGAACTCCCTGGCAACATCTGTTATTTTTCGCCCTTCTTCGATCTTTCCAATAATTCGGCCACGCATAAAATCATCTATGTGATGTCGGGAAGACATGCCAAAAATTTTAAGTTCGTCTATTAAATCTTTCCTGTAAAACTTTGACTTGAAACAACAACTGTCCACACGCGTCAAAACCTTTAAAGCTCTTATGAACGCTATCACGTGATGAACAGACGTGGAAAAAAAAATTTGCATATTCATACTTCTTCTTACTAATATCCCGCACTTATTCTAATTTTCCACATTTTGCTTCCTTTCATTTTGTGGTTGCTATGGATGATAGTGTTATCCGTCCTTAGCAATTGTCCAGCAGTGTATATTAATTGTAACTATTTAATAAAAAAGTAGCTAAAATAAAATTTTTCTTTGTTGATCTAAGTAGGAATTGAATTAAATTTTTTTATATTACTTGTTTTTTTAAAAAATATCCTTTAACACAAAAATATTTCAGTAACCTCAGTTTCGTGTTAAACGATTTCACTGAATTTGAAAGTAGATATTTTAAAATAAAATTAACAATATAAATAAAATTCAGCATATGCTTTTAGATTGATTTACTTTATAATTTGTAGAAAACAAAAACTTTTTTATAGGCTAGTATTTTTCACACAACACTAGAGACTTCCATTACTATTAGTTTCAATCATGGTGAGTGAGATCGAGAGTTATATTTACGTCACACTGTAGCACTGCACGAGGGCTACGTTTTAATGGGCTTAATTCATACAACGTCATAGTCACATGATAGTGAGAGCCACGTGATTCTAGTCAACCAATTTAAAAACTCATGCGACGTTATAGTCACACTATGAAAACTATCTAGTGTTTCCAGCTAATCAATTCACGCGCTCCAGTGTTGCCAAGTTTTGCTTTTTGCAGAAACTTTCTCTTAAAAAGTACATATGTATACAAACTGAATTTTATTTAAAAGTATAAACATAAAAAAATGTTTTTTTTTAAAAATTTAAAAACTCTTTTTGAAGAAAATCCCCCCCCCCCAACATTTAAACATCTTTACCCAAATATGAAATTTGAAATTTTATTTGAGTTTTACAAAAAATAGAACAAGTACAACTAGTTTAATGTTTGTTTTGAATTCAATGGAAAACACGCGTATGTTTTTACCACGTGACTTAATGAATTGAGCCCATTATGAAAAATGATGGATACATAGCATGCACTTTCTACGTATTGATAAATACTTCACCTATCATAATAGAAGTATTTTCATTTTCAATATAACGTATTTGATCTTTAAGTTAACAGTTATTATTCTATCAGAACATCACATTCTCTTTCGAAAAAAATATTATTATGATTTATAAAGTAAATCAGTATGATTTACTTATAAGTTTGATGGAAGATTCTTTATGAAAGTAAAAATGAAAATAGAATTTATTAAACAATTTTAGAATTTCTTTACAGTTACATTCGTCTATTGTTAAATAATATCACACAGACTCGAGGCAGTTTTTTTAAAAAAAGGAATAGGTATTCCAGTGTTAATATCATATTCTGTTTTCCTAATTGGGGGAATTTAAATAAATATTGAAACGATTTTGTGTCTAAAATTGTATTATGAGTTTTTTTCTCTTCCTTTTTATATGTTCTGTTTTATTTATCAAATACAGCCACATAAATTTCTAATAACGAAAATCAGGAAAATTTATAAGGTTCAATTGATTGATTGATTGAATATTAACTTCGCGCTGTTCAGTCGCGAGTGTTGCAACTTTGAGAAGCACTGCTTTAAAGTTAATGTGTGTTTTTCTGTTATCGGCTTTTATATAACCCGTAAATTATTTAAGAATTATCTCGTATTCCATATATTCAGTATTCAAACAGATCTACTCGTGTTCCTTGAAATGACTCTAACTGGTGAGTGAGTGAATATTAACGTCGCACTTTTCAGTTACACGATGGCTTTTGGCGACGGACCACGTAATTTTGAACCATGGTCAAGTGACGTGGACGACACCTGAGCTGACCCCCCCTCTCCTAACTACTACACCACACCAACGGGAGGACGTTTCACCTCTCGACAGATTTAAGGTGCATCATTGCCCTACACGGCGGGTTTTTAGTGGTACTGGGCTCAAACTCGTGACAAGACAAGCCACGATCCGATATCTATACCACTCGGCTACCGCGGCCACTTATAACGTTGAAACTAAATATTAATGCGATTAGCAATTTCTGAGTTAATATTTTATAAAGTGAATCAAACTTGTTACTTTTCCACTTATTTATTGGATCAAAAAACTACGCTTTATACTGCACTAAATATTTTAAAAAGAAAGAAACACGTTTATATACCAGCTTGTCATAAACACAAACATTTAAACAAATCGCAATTTCTAAAAATTTTTGTACTGAAACATTTTCTTTATTTTCTGTTTAACAATTATATCTTTTAAAAGGTAATGAATCTAAACTTTTCAAAGAAAGACATCACTTATTACGTTAAATGTAATTTGACGCCATGTTATACGCTCAGGGAAATTCTTTGAAAAACATTTTTTAGGAACGCTGTTTAAACTCGCTTGACTAAGCACCAATTTGAGTTATTGCAGGATATTAATACGCTTTGCTTCCGTTATAAAATATCAATAAATGGATGTGTTCTTTACCTTTTATATCTAACACACATTGAATAGTCAGGAAAAAAAAACTTTTTACAGAATTTGAAATTGAAAATAAATCTTTTTTAGCATTAAATCATAATCTGGGGGCTTGTTGGAAAAGTCAGGAAGTGTAATGTTTTCTATTTGCTCGTAATGATGTCGCATCCGACAAATGAGATTATGTGCTATATGAAATTTATAGTGTGGAATTTTATGATTCCGCATCACTGCTCATAAAAAGTTTATGACTGTGCTATAACATGAACAGAGTAGAAATAGGGAAGGTTTATTTTCTAAAAAAATTTATTGAGAAAATTCCTTATATATTTATTTAATTACTCACATCATAGAAATACTTTAAATTGAAGATAGCAAATAAAATGACCTGTTAAATGTTTTTCATGTACATAATTTATTCCTCCTCTGATATGATGAAAAGAAAAAAAATGTTTTAATAAAAAAATATTAAAACTTCTATAAAATTTCTTCATTTTCTTCAGCCCGGGAACTGTCGCGTGGTTCACAGAGTCATTCCAGGAGCACGAAATCTTTAATTCCGCGAAAACTGCTTATTCGATACCAATAACCTTGTCAGTATCTCCCTGTATATGGCAGTCTTTATGGGAACTAAAATGTATTTGTCCCAAATCTCCCCCTTTTTCGGAAGTTGGAAAAGTTTTTTTACAATCTTAAGGTACTTGGGGGTGACTAAGTTCCCCTCGATCACTTTTGTTCCAAAATATTTTCTATGAACATGCTACATTTTACCCTTGTGAATGACTAAGTGGTTTTGATTGCTGTGTTGTACGACTGACTCATTATGGTTTATAAATGTAAATATAAACAGAATATATATATGAAGAGAAAAAAGGATTGAACATCCATGAGATCTCCATAGGATGAAGTTGAAACTGATCAAGGAACCTGATGAAATAATTGATATTAAGGTATCCGAATACGTTTGGAACCATGATTTTGCAAAAGCGTATAAATAGACAATATGTATGATATTTAGTGTCACTTAGATTAGGAAATGGAAATAAAATTGTTTTAAAAATAGTATTACAATAAAAAATGATTTAAGTATAATATTTTGACAAAAAATGAACATAAAATAACCCATTTTCAAAATGTTCTCCTTTTGCGAAAAAGGCTTCTATTATAATAATATTTTGTTTGTATATAGCAGCTCAGACCTCTGTACAGAGGCTCAACTAGAATTTTTGAAATATATAACTTAGAAGTGGGTTTCTCCATGTTTTACGACAACAAAGGGGAGAAATTTTAAGAAAAAAACGCCGATAATTATTTCAATGGGTTGAAACTCTGAAAATAATGGGAATTTTTAAAAAATCATAGTTGAGCCTGGTACAGAGGTCTTAGCTATCTATAGGCAAAATATTATTATAATAGAAGCACTTTTCACGAAACGAGAGCATTTTGAAAACATGTTATTCTATGTTCATTTTTTGCCGAAATATTGTTGTATTTAAATAATTTTTTTTTGTCAAAATGTTTTTAAAACAATTTTATACATGCATTCTAATCTAAGTGACACTAAATATCATGTCAATTATCCATTTAAGTGCTATTTTTAAAATCACGGTTCCGAACGTAGTCGGATACCTTAACTATGATGGCAAAAGTATATTTGAGAATAGTGACGAACATGAAACATTTCAGTTGAAAGGAAAGTTATCAAATGCTACATAAAAATTTCCACCAATGAAGATATGAAGTCTCATGTGTACCACAAGAAGCACTGCGCTCTGTCAAAAAGACAAGCAAGAAAATGTACAACATGCTATTTGTCGATCATCAAAGGACAATTAAACTACAATAACGTGAACAAAATATGGCAGTTTTGCCTGAAAAATATCATTCCTGTAATGTTAGCGAAATGTGTCTGTGATTTGTGTCTTTTATTAGTCATGCACATTTGAAACATTTGGGTTCGGATTGATAGAATTTTTCAAATTATCAAAGAAAAATTGAAAAGTCCTTAATTTATGTAACTCTCTAGGTTGGTAGTAATACACTCTCCAAGTTAAATTATTCACTGGAATTACAATTTTTAACTTGTGTAACAAAAATAGTTAATGAAAAAGGATTGGGGTGACTCCGTCACCCCGCTCGACCACTAACTTTAGTATCGAGTGCTCGACTGCTCCCGGGTTAATTCTCCAGTTAAATTCTTACACAACCCTTTTTCTTCTATATTTTAATGAAGCATAAAGTTAATCCTGGTTTAATAATTTATTCGTAAAAATTTTTATGGTTTGTGTGACACATGGTAAAATGGGGGACATTTGGGTACAGGCTGAAATGCCATAGAATTTTTTCAAGTAATGGTGTTTAGAGATTTAACTGTATTTAAATTCAAAACTTCATACGTTCTCAGACTTATGGACATTTTCAAGGATTTCTGAATATTAGTAATTTGGGGCTTTTCAATAAATGACAATATGAAAAATTTGCAACTTATCTTTTTACTAATTATGCATCTATTTAGTAAACTTACTAAATAAAATTACTTGGTTTGAAAAAATATAATTTCCACCTTCATCTACAGAAGCTATGATTTAAAAAAAAAGGCAAAAAATAAGTATGATACTACAGCACTTTTCACACACACAGTTTTACTAAGCAATCATACTTTGATTTAATAGTTTTCTTTTTAAAACAAATGTAGCTTAAAAATTAGCATGTTGGGAAATCTTAAATCTATTAACATATAATGCAATAATATCAAAGGCAGGATTTCTTTTCACTAGTCTTAAAATCTTCTCTGGTGAAAATAAAATTCTAAACAATAATAAATTGTAATAACCTTATTTATAACGTTTGAGAAAATACTTTAAATATATTTAGCGTTAAAGTTCACTTTGATTACTACTTTGATAATCAATTAGAAAGAGTTACATTTTTAAGGAAATTAATCAACGAGTTATGTTTTTCTTCTTCGGGTTTCTTTCTTAAATCCCTTTTCCAAATTCGGAATTTCCCCTAGAAAATCTCTTTAAGATAAATTCAAAAAGAAGTAATCGATTTATATCTTTCAGGAAAGATAAACGAGAAAAAATTTCCAAAGATTTCTAAATTGCTTTCATATGTAACAAGAATTGAAAAATGTTCAATGTTTTCGCTAATGGATAAAGTTGATTTAATATGAAAAGATAGAAAAAGAAAATATTTGAACGATTAAAAATGTTCAGAGTTATTTTTGTCACTGAAAAAGAAAATGAGGCATACGAAAAAAAATCTAAATCCTTGTTAACTCTCTAATTAAGTATGGAAAATGTATTTTTTAAACAAATAAAGAACTAATTGAAGAATTTTAAATACTTCTTACTAACAGTCTACGACTCAAATTCCGAAACCTGTAATTGTAAAATTACAATTTATTGCGTAAATGTCAGAAACAACCTTTATTATAGGATATAATTTTTAAGATCCAATTATCTGCCACATAATAAACAAATATATAAGGTGTACATAGTTTTATTCATTTTAAATTAAGTAGAAAAATATTTAATTTTTCTTCAAAATATTATATAAAACGAGTACACTTTGTGACGGTTCTTTCGCGCAATTCAATTAATAAAATCCTTTTGTGAAATCTTTGGGCTTTCAAATCTAGTTATTCACAGCCAACCCCCTGAAGAAGAAACCTTGATTATTTACATTACGTCTGCCATACATAGTCTAGGTTTTCAGGCTAGTAAGGAGAGGAAGTGACGAGATGGGATAGAGATTGCTGCTGATTAGGTAGCAGATCCATTTTATAGTATATTTCAGACATTGGATAAGTGAAAGAATTAAAGTGACGATTAGTCACTACAGTTTAATAAGTGGTCAGATAATTTGGAAAGTAGATTCGATCTAGAATTAAGTGAGTCGATATTTAAAGTCTTCTCATACTTTACGTATCTTGTTATTAATCACATACTGCTTAGAGATCGGGGGAATCTCTTCTTTAAAATTGCTTTAATTGCATTACTAATCGTATGATCAATAAATAGATTGTTTTTGTATGTGTCTAGTCTTCCTTCCCTTCCCCCTACATATCTAGGCGAGAATGAGAGAACCTCTCATTCCTCACAACTTTGGTAACTCTGCAGAAAATCATAGGCAGAGAACTTCAATTGCTTTCACTATACTCCCCTAACCTAGTACCATAACCTATCACCATCAATTTTTCTTCTTCCTAATATTTTTGAAGAGGAGAAATTTCTGAAATGAGGCACATCAACCAAGCATTGCTCTAACTTTTCGCTTCTGAAAATACAGTATTTACTTGAATGTTAAGCTGTGGCGGTTTGCTTCTCAGTATTCCCCAAAGCAGTGCTTCTCAAACTTTCAATATTGGCGATCAATCGTAATTTTCATCACGCCCCCTCCATGCAATACTAGTGTATTGAATTCAATAATAATATAATTCGATGCTATAACTACAATACGACTTAAATCTCTTAAATGCCACCGACGTAAACACATTTCACTCAGCCAAAGAGTTAATTGCCCCAGACGTATATATATGTCTTTCCGAAGTACGATCTTTTCTGTGCACTGCTATCCATAAAATTATTCCGAAGGCTTTGGAATGAAATAAAAGGAACTTGACAGTGTTGACGAATGATTTCAGAGGATTTGCCTATTTATTCCCCCTACATCACACACGCGTTCCTACGTGGAAACAGCGGCATTGTGGTGATTCGTGTAACTTTTGATCGGCAAGATAAGTATTATTATCAAGATAAATATTAATTTTTGTATATTTTATGTCGCTGTTTAATTATTAAACTTGTTCTTTACATAAAACACTAAAAACACATTGTGTAGTGTTGATACATTTATAAGTGTATTATATAAGTGTAAACGTCTATTTTATTTTTTATTATGTCAGAATGTATTTTGTTTGCTTATTTTCAGTAAATAAGTAATTTTTTAAAAATAATCCTTTGTTTTCGACTTTCCAATATGCTCGCGCCCCCCTCGTGGAGTTATCACGCCCCCAAGAGAGGCATGCCCCCCAGTTCGAGAAACGCTGCCCTAAAGGGAAATATGTATGAACCCTCCCTAACCGATTGGGAGTTCTAGTCAGTCTGTAAACAACTTTGACCGATAATAGATCCCCCGAAATCGGTGGGTGTGCCTACCCACAAAATAGTAATTTTTAATTTATACTTAAGTGTTTGTGTGTTGTGTGCGTCGGTATAATAAATACTTAAAAAAACAAAAAATAAGAACTTATATCTTGAACAAGCAACAAATACGCGACATAAGCCGGGCTATTTTTCCAATGTTAATGCTTCTGAAAATCGGGTGTAGCTTAGAATCGAAAGGGGAAAAAAATTCATTGGATGGGGCAATTAGAGCAATTGTGGGTTCATGTATGTATTTAAAAGTTTATAATATTGGTAAAATAACTAATTATTCCCCTCTTATATTAGTTCTCATTTTTATTTTAATTTCGTAAAATTGGATATCGATAAACCTTTTTACTCTATTTTTTAATATTCAAAAATTTGTTAAAAATTTGAGGTGTGGCTTAGAGTTAATGGCTACTTAGATTCGAATAAATACGGTAATACTTTTCCAGAATGGCGTCCATCAAATGTCCTCACACTGGAAAGAAGTCATAATCAGTACTAGAGCAGTGCTTCTCAAACTTTCCGTATTTGCCAACCAATTTTCATTCATAAATTTCCTCGAGCCCCTTCTCTTGCTATAACAAAGTATTCAATGCAATAATAATGCATTTTGACGCTAACAAAACTACAGCACGACTTTTGTTATAAACCATACAAGATATCAAGATAAGTATTAAATTTTGTATATGATAAGCTCATGGGAGTCGTCAGTAATTACTAAACCAGTTTTTAATTTAGTATTGATAAATGAATTATCAAATACTTTGTGCAGTGCTGATACATTTATGAGTACATTATATCTGTGTGAATGTATATTTTATTTTTTACAATGTCAGAATGTATTTTGTTTTGCTTCCTTTCAGTAAATTGGAAATTATTTTAAATATTTTATTTTTAAGTTTTTCATATATTCGCACCCCCCTCCCCCATGTAGGGTTATCACGCCAGCCTAGGAGGTGCTCCCCACAGTTTGAGAAATGCTGAGCTAGAGTTTATACTGTTCAGTAAATATTAATGAATGTGTTAAGAACTTTCTATTTTCTTTGATTTTAAAAATAGGCTAGACTTTCTGAAACATACATCTAATACAGTGTTCCTCAAGCTGTGGGGCGCGCCCCCTGGGGGGGCGCGAACATATCGAAAATAAAAGATTTAAAAAATAATTAACTTACTGGAATGAATTAAAACAAAATACTTTCAGACAAAATAAAAAATGCACTTTTACTCTGATATAAGTTATAGGCGATATTAAATCATCAAAAAAAATTCTTCAATACTTAATTAGCTATCTTTGATCCTATAACCAAATAAAAAATATTTTATTTAATTTGCTGTAATCCCATGATGAGAGAGATTTTATTACGTTTTCTTTTTTAAAACTAACTTTCTACTCTTTCAGAGAAAAACAGATCCCAGATCCAGAATCGAAAAAATTTAGGAACATAAAAAATTCATCACTGTCATTATTTTTGAAATACTGCACATTATAGCTGTAATTTGTTTGACCTTCTAAATTATTGGTACAGTTAGTTATAACCCCTCTCTTATGTGTTTACTTCTCATTTAAGGAAGTTGTAAGTAATATATTTATCTGTAGCGCTTTTTTCTATGCAAAACATTTTTATGATATTTGGAAAACCACGGAGAGCACACACACACTTTGATGGATTACTTGGCGAAGACTTAGACCAAGATGAGTATTTTCAAACATATAAAGCATAACAATTGTTTTTAGCAGTAACATACATATTATCATAATGAATACACTTTTGGTAGCGCGGGACACACAGATCACGAAATTGTTAATTCTGGCAAAACTGTTTATTTGTTACCAAAAAAAAGTTGAAAAGTCCTTGAAAGTAGGTAAGTAAACTTTCTCTTAATTAAATTATTCACTGCAATATAACGTTTTGTATCGTGTACAATAAAATAATTATAAAAAAAAGGATTGGGGTGACTCAATAATTCCGCTAGACCGTATCGAGTGCGCGCCTGCTCCCAGGTTAAAACATGTTGAAGTCTTTTTGCTTTAAATATTAAAAATAATACAATTATTCCTCATCGGAATTTTATATTATTGTTCATTATTTAATATCAATTATAAATGATAATTCTGTGAGGCTTAAAATTAAAATTCGCTTAAAACTAATTATAATTTGAGCAATCATTTAAAGAAAAACATTTTACATTTTTGTAAACATTGTCGCGCACTTGGCTTTACTCTCCTTATAATACAGCTATTATATCAAGAATGTTTCATTTTCTTATAAATGAACTTGTGCAAAGAGCGGCTACTTCGGTCGGTATACTTTTAATGTATCAGTTCTGCACAGAGTATTTTATAACTAATTAATTAATACTAAATTAAGAACAAGTTTAATAAGTCTTCGCGACTTCCATGGGCTTGTCTTACAGAGCAAAGTTTTTCAAAGGAATGCTTATAATTAGAAATTGACCCTCTGAGTTATTTTTCTATATTTAGCAGATATCCATATTTTGTCTTCTAAGCAGTCACCGCATTTTGCAAGATGTTCAATTTAAAAATTAGAGAAAGGAAAAATAACATAATAATTATCCTATTACTTAATTTTTTTTTGCTTAAAGGTAGTATTCAAAATTCAATACTTATGTTATTAATTTGTATGGTTTTTAATCAAGATCTCGTATTGTAGCTTTAGCGTCAAAGTGCATTATTATTGCATTTAGTGCATTATTAATGTATAAGGGGGCCGCGGTAAAAATTGTGATTGAAAAGGGGGGCGCCAGTATTGAAAGTTTGAGAAACACTGATCTAATATATACATTTAATATATACATGTTCTTTAATTGGTATAAGAAAGAAAAGTATTTTATTTTAAAGAAATTGAATCTAGATTAAAGTACTATAAACTGTTTTATTCAATGTTTGTTCAATTCACAAGCGAAATTAATTGCATTTCTTGCATGGGTATGGATGTGGAATCTAATTTACCCAACCTTTATACTGACCTTTATTTTCAGGATTCTCATTTTATGCAGAGGTATTGTTCCGAAGAGATACGAGAAGTATAAAATATCCCAGGAAAAGATATTGCAATTGATAGTACCATTACAGATCACAAATAAGGAGGTGGAAACCATCGAAGTGGAAAATTGGTTTCAAACGTAAAATGAGCTTTTTGGAATGATTCCTGAAGTCATTAAATTTTTAGAATAAGTGAATATTTTTATTATATAAGGACGGTAATTTATTTCGAATTGAATCAAAGTATCTTTAAATAGAAACTAGCTGCCTGGCAAGGCGCTGCAAGGGCATCTTCAAGTGTACAGCTTTTCACTTAGGGAAATTTTTCCTGTCCCTCTCAGTGTCAGGATTTCTGGTGTCTGTGTCATTTCTGTATTAATGTCATTAAAATTCTCTTTTTCGAAGTTTCTTCCACCTCTTTACCCCGTCGTATGGTTCTGTTTTCTTTCCATTTAGCCCGGTGTTGCACGGGCTTTGTCGGGGGAGGGTATAACCTTATCCCCGTGGAAAAATTTTCCCTTTCTCTCTGGATGCCAGCAGTTCTAGGTGTATGTCATGTGTGATGTGATTTCTATATTTTTGTCAGTTAAATTCCCTTGTCCGAAATTTCTTCAACTTCTTTTTTTTTTTCAGACAGGCTTTTCATTGTCAGAGTTTGCTTTTTCCATTTTTTCTTTTCCCTTTGTTCCACCTAACGCTGTGCACGGGCTTTTTCAAGTATAAAACACTTTCTTTTCAGGGAAAAGATTTTTCCCCCTCAAATTTTCATTTTCGATTAATAATTTACAAAGCTAATCCAGTTTTATTCACAAGAAAACAGACAATCTACGAATTTATTATTATATAATTAACTTTGTAATGAATAATAAAAAGAATACAGCTTTAATTTTTTAAAAAAAATATTAATTTATATCCATTTTTGTTAAATAATGAATCGAAAAATTCTTTCAGTTAGCTATTGAAACGACTGCTTGTTTTTAGATAAGTGTTCTTAAATTCATACGTAAGCAAACGTATCTATTTATATAAGGCATCTTCGCAAAAAACGGTAAACGCAAAAACGCGCCAAAGATACCGAAAGATGGGAAATGAGCTGAGAAATCCATTTTAACCATTTAATTTCTTAAATTAAAATTATTTGAAAAGATATTAATTAAAAACAATAAAAGACACAATTCATCTGCATTGTTGTAACAATGAAGACCTGGTTTGGCCAGTTTGGCTGAAAATCGAGTTTCGACGACAACTTTTGTCACTGTTGTAGCTATAATATTCTTACAACAATACAAAGAAATAAAAACTGGCGCCAAAAACCAGTTTTTTAATGTTTTTAATGAATATCTTTTAAACTAATTACAACATCGGAATATAAATGGTCAAAACGGCTTCCTCGGATTATTCCCGATCTCATGGTACCTTCAGTGAGTACCTGTGTGGTGCGGTTCGTGAGAAGATAGACAGAATAGATAGATACGTTTGCTTACCTACGAATTTTAATAGTGTAAATGTCTTAGAACATAATCAATATAACAGAATCTCTTTGAATTGGACGGTTGCACAATATACAAATATCAATACAAATGTAATTCAAAATATAATGAAAGAGATTTTATAGATAAATTCGATTATAATTAATGATAACTTAAACGTGCGAAGTGTAAATGGGATATTTTATTAGAATGCTGACGAGATTTTTTCTGTTTCTAATTTCCTGGAAATTCATCATTAACCATTGCAGACCTGGTATATCCCCCAGAAGATGGTATCACTTTTTAGTGCGGTGCCCTATAGGTCAGCGTTTCTCAAACTGTGGGTGCCCCTCCCTTAGGGGGGTGTTACAACTCTGCGAGGGGGGCGCGAGCACATTGAAAAATCAAAAACAAAAGATTATTTTTAAAAAATTATTAATTTACTGAAGGTAAACAAAATACATTCTGACATAAAAAATAAAATACAGTAATAAATAAAATACTCTTTACACTGAGTATTACACACATGGTATATCAGTGATACACAATGTATTTTATAATTAATTTACCAATACCAAATTAAGAACAAGTTTAATAATTACCAGAGACCCATAAGATTGTCATATATAAAATTACATACGAAAAAAAACATTTATCTTGATAATTCGTACGGTTTATAATAAATCCCTTAACTGTCGATTAAAAGTTACGGGGAGAAACGCTATAAAAAAAGAGCCTCTGAAATGAGAAAATTCTACGCAAACACTGTCAAGGTTCTTTTATTGAATTCCAAAGCTTTCAGAATAATTTTATGGATAACAGTGAACAGAAAAAATCGTACTTTGAAAAGACGTATTTATACGACCGGTGCAATTAACGCACTGGCTGAACAAGACGTTTATATACACCGGTGGCACTTAAGAGGTAAAAGTCGTATCGTAGTTTTAGCATCAAAATATAGTATTATTGAATTGAATACATTGTTGTTGTATGGGGGGACGCGATGAAAATTATAATTGAATATTGTGTCGCGAATATTGAAAGTTTGAGAAGCACTGCTATAGGTGGATATTTATCGCCGCAGGTAATTTTGACGCCCAATTTACTCCTTAGAGGGAGGCACCTGAGCCCTGACGAGGCGAACCTGTATCAGGATTTAATTTTGCCAAGAGCATCCAAGCCAAAGAGACGCATTCACATGTCGTATAATCATGCGACATAGCCGCTGTCCATTTTCTGCATCATGAAAATCCTCCGACTTGGGCCGGGATAAAACCCACAACTTTGCGTGCAGAAGAGTCCAGCGACAGACCAATTAGGCTACCCAGCCGGCAATATTTTATCATAAAAATCATGATAAGTTATTTAAAGTTCTTTTTTATTATTCATATATATATATATATATATATATATATATATATATATATATATATATATATATATATATATATATATATTTAGTTGCAAACCAGATGAATAAGCCCAACGTCTATTGCTGTTGCACGACGAATAATTACTGCATTTTTTATGAAAAAAAATAAAATTTGTAGAAATTAGACACAGATTGAACGCCCAGCTTAGTAATGACTTTTTATCGAGGTTCATAATATCAAAACTGCTCAAGGTACTTAAAAACACATGTGAGAGAGTTGTAAATTTGACTCTTAATTATATTTCCCCAAAACAAGTCAACCGGAATGAAATTTTGATTATTTCATTAATTTACGTTTGGGTGATTGACGCATAATAGTTAATGAAACTACACTTTTTGTTAAAAAATAAGCAACAAGCATTAAAATTCGCATAGTTTGAGAAGAAAAATTACAACGACAAAATTTACATATGTTTCTTCCAATTAAATAAGAAAGAAGTTTCCCAGTAAAAGATATTTTCATCGTCACACTTAGGGATTGCTATATCGGTATACTGGAATACGGAATCCGGGTATTTTGAGCCTTTTTTACAATTTTGTAATACCGGTATTCACAAGCTTAAATACCGGTTTTTCGGTATTTACTAGAAATTTAAAAAAAATTCTAGTAAATACCTTTTCAATATTTCACTATATGTTCAGGGATTGTCAACCTAGCAAAATAATACATGATTTTGTATTTATATCTCCCTAACGGGCAAAATTAATTAGACAGAATATTAAGTTGTATCGTACAATCAAAAGAAGTGATAAAATATGTGAATCATCGAAGGAGACTGGCCCAAACTATTCTGTTACAGCTCAGAGCGATACTGTGCACGCGCAGGATTCATAGTCTGGTATTCGTGTCTGTGAAAACAAGTTTGTAGTTGTGAAGAAAGTGCGTAATATTTCGATATTTTTTAAATTGGTGAGCTTGATATTACATTGTACATACTTGATTTTGCATGTCATACTTGTATTTCCATTTCATCATGATTTTATAAATGAAAATGAAAAAGAAGGAAGGAGACTAACTAATTCATATTTTATCTAGTTTATAGTACATTTTCTTAAAATATTTTAACCTTATTCGCATTTAGAAGAATTCGGCACAGTTATCGAAGATGATTATGACCCAAATGTCGGCAGTGAAAATGAATTCTCTTGAACAAAAATTAAAATTAGCTGTAACTAAAAAAATTTCAACAAACCAATATACAATATAGAAATCAGTTATATCCAAAACCATCCGACGAGAAATCGATTTATTTGAAGGGGAGTGATTTAGAGGTAAATACTTGGAAAGGTACATCGCGTATTGCAAGCAATTCCATCAACTAGCTTAGATGCTGAAGGAGTGTTTTCGACTACTGCTAATTTTTGCACATACAGTAGAATGTCGTTTATCCAAACGTTTATTATTCGGAGCGTCAAATATCCGGACCAGTTTTTTTTTTGTCAACTACATGTACTGTATATGAATACGTTTATGAACAGTGCAATGCTGAACACTTGTTTCGCGTGAGGCCAAAAGTGACGGGAAAACCCAAGGTCAGGGATATTTGGGGAATTTTAGTTGTGTGATTTGGTAAACATCTGCGCGGAATATTAATTCAGTTTGTTTCGATGTGAGGGGGTGTATGCGTGCTATTTTGTTGAGTTATGAACCGCTAAGACTTTGAATTCAAAGCAGAACATAGAGACAAAACTTGAAGTATTGAACCATCTCGTGAAGGAAGAAAGTGGAGCGTCCCTAACAAAGTTTTGTAATGTTAGAAAGTCAACGATTTCTGTTTTCAACAACAAGGAAAAGGAAAAAGGGAAGCAAACGATGTTGTTCTTGATCGTGCACTCTACTTGTGGTTTTCACAAAGAAGGAGCAAAGGGGACCCGATATCGGGCAATCTGTTGTGCGAAAAACCCCTGGAATTTAACGATAAATTAGATGGTTCGGTTGATTTCAAAGGGCAAAACGAAGGTGTACAATGGTACAGAGAAAAATATTATGTAAAAGTAAAATGGTACAGCGACATTTTGCACCTTTTTTGCTTTTTCTTCAAGCACGTTTCCCGCATGTGATGATTTTCAATATTCGTATAATGTCCGGTTTCATATACTACATGAATTGGATTCGGTTTTCGGATATCCGAACAATCACGTATCCGAACGGTGACCGTTCCCAATTGATTCGGATAAATATGACGCGTTCTACTGTAATTATGTTCCAAGCTTAATGGCAGTCCAATTAATGCATTAGGATTTTTAAGATCACATTTAAAAATTTGTAATAGTACCACAGACTGAATAGTCATAATTACACTCTTTTTTTGTGATTTAAATAAACAAGATGTTCCTTTACTTTTTTTGTGATTCCTTATATAAACTGTGCTATAATTTAAAAAATACAAATAAATTTTTTTGTGATATTTATACTCGAAAAAAATTGGTAAATATAACAAAGAACCATCTGTATTTACTTTTTTTCCCTAAAATATCTTCTACCGGTATTAAGATCTAAAAAATACCGAATACCAGTAGCGAACTTTTGGTATGATATTGCAATCCCTTGTCACACCTAAGTCTGCGAAATGCGATAGATATAAAAAACAGGTTTCTTTCAGTAGTTTCTTTTTCTTCCATCGTAATGTATAATGAATGTTTCGTTTGTTTGGAACACGTTTCTTTATTTCTCTTTGTTTCAAATTTCTGAAAATAAATTGATGCCGGATTTGAGTGAAAACATGCTGGTACGCAATGATGGGTCCATTATCTTCAACAACTGACAGAGATTGCTTGAACTTTAAATCTCAACCATTCAAACACTAGTCCAGCGTTTCTGAAACTGTTGGGTGGGCAAGCATATTGAAAAGTCGAAAACAAAAGATTTAAAAAAATTATTAATTTACTGAAAGTAAACAAAAGATACGCATTCTGACATAATAAAAAATAAAATTGCCATCTACACTGATATAATGCACTTTTAAATGTATCCGTACTGCAAATGTATATTTTATTATTAATTTAGCACTACCAAATTAAGAACAACTTTACTAATTACCAAGGACCCTCATGAGCTTTTCCCATGTAAAATTATATACAAAAAATAACATTTATCTTGATAATTTGTAAGCAAGTTTATGTGATGTATTGGGGGGAAGGGAAGAAAAGGAATGAAAAAAAAAATAAGGAAATATCTTCCGATATAAGTAAATCCTTCGCAAACACTGTCAAGGTCTTTTTATTACATTATTACCTTTGGAATAATTTCATGGATAGCAGTGCACAGAAAAGATCGTACTTCGGAAAGACGTATATATACGTCCGGGCATTTATCTCGCAGGTTGAGTGAGACGTATATATACGCCGGTGACACTTAAAATATTTCAGTCGTATTGTTGCTTGAGTGTCAAAGTATAGTATTATTGAATTCAATGTATTATTAATCGTACGGTAGGGGGGTCGATGAAAATTATGAATTATGATTGCATATTAGGTCACAAATATCGAAAGTTTGAGAAGCACTGCACTTGCCACTTGTAGAAATGCTATCAAAATGAACATCTAGTGTCACGACCTGGTAATGGACGTTTTAAGGTTACAACCTTATCTATGGCTGCAAGCTTGATGTTATCAGACGAGTTCAGCCCATAAACGTTTTTGAGAGCTATGACTGCTTCATGGATAGTGACATGCCGAAAAACTGTTCGTAAGCACTGCTTGAAGTCATATGTATTCAAGACAACCAGCGACATTGATGTTTCGCAGAAAAGCTCATTTGCAGTGAGTTCAGGATCACACCACAGAAATGAGCCAATGTATTGTTCACCGATGAGTCCTGATTTTGTATAAACAGCGATTCCTGGCGGATGAGAATCTAGAGGATCCCAGGAACTCGATCTCGAGCTTGAAATATAAAATACAGCTATATCCATGCAGGTGTCACAATTTGCTGAAGGATATCAGTTGGTGGCCAAACTGATCTCTACGTTTTTTGTCCCGGTTCTGTGACACCAGTTATTTATCGGGATGTTATCTAACCAGGAGTGGGCGGACTTTTCCAGGGTACGGACTACTTTTAATTTTTTTAAGGTGTCGTGGTCCACTCAGTGGCGTAAGTGTAACTATTCTGTATTAAAATTGCATGTTTTCTTTTCTTAACATTTGTTTTCACACTGTACATCTCTTTTAAAATAAAACAGATTACTCTTTTTACTACAAAAACATAAGTACTACAAAATTATTAACTTGAATGCTTGAACAACTATGAGCAATTTCTAAAAGGTGGACCTACTCAATGTTGTGAGCAAAGAATACACAGTAACCGATGTTTGCGAAACCTAGGTATGCACTTGATTTGTTCGCTGCCGCTTTCCAAGCCAGCACAGGACATCAACTCGATTAACTTAACCCTGCGATCAATTCGAGAATCCAATCCCGTGGAAGCGTGGGATGTAAGATGTCTCAACAGCTAATACCGTGCTATCTCGTGAAGAGCTGATCATCAACATTTACTCTCCCTCTCAGTCGGTATGTGGGGAAAAATCCTTTTCAACGGTTGAAATAGCAGTGTGATAGCTTTTCCCCCTACAGCGGCAGGGAACGTGTTAAGACTCATCATGCGCTTCCAATTAAGGTACATGTGTAATCTACAAATTTATAGAATCATTGACTTAAGTAAGCACAGTCACAAAAAGATCGTGAAAAGCCGATTCTTCAGACAAGCTGGCATCGGTATACCATAAATTACTTTCTTTTAGATGCGTATCTTAGGTCTTAAAAAGGCAGTCACCCAAAATGCCTTGGTGGTCCACTGATCGGACACGATCGACTTAATTCATGTGTTTTTGACCTATATATTCATTCATAGCTGTCAGCCATGGGTCCTAATGCAATGTTTATGGATGAAAACGGAAGAGTACATACAACTCGCGTTGTCAACCAATACATAGGACATGGAACATTGCTTCGATAAATCAGATAATAAAATAAATAATTTAAAAAAAATTATCCCTCTTTTTTTTTACTGCCCCGAAATTTAACTGGTACATATTTAATTTATTTTTTAATTTTTATTGATGACGTTCTTATCTTTAATATAAAAATCAAAATTTCAAAATATTGTAAAAGGAATTACAATGTAAGAAATAAATGTTACAGGAAAATTTTTTGATTAAAAGCTTTTACCAAAAATTCTAATAATACACTTTTATTTAGAATGAAAAAAAAACTCATATATATATATGACGAAAATTGTAAATCCCAGAAAAAGCCAATTTAATAGAGATAACTAAAAAATCAAGGCTTCTAAGAAATATCTGGCAAACTATCTTCGTTCTTCAACTCAAAGTTAAAAAAAAATGGAACATATGAAGCCTTTTTTATTTCTTAATTCTAAATGGTTTTTTACACAATAAATGCTTTTAACTTGAGATAACCATTTGCATCTCATGAATTTTATAGAGACTAAAGAAATGTCTTAGAATTTAATTTATCACCAGTTCTTTTACATTTTTATGAATATTTTAAGTTCTTAAAGTGCATGGAAAAACTTTTTGTTTTATATAAATATGTGTTGAAAATAACAGATCTGCTAAATAAGTAAACATTAAAACTGAAATTAAGTAAACATATATTTAAAACAACAGCGTTGAATAGGCGTTGAATAGGCGTTTAATTTCGGGCGTCTGGACTGTAAACAGTCCTCAATCCCATATCGTGAGAGTCTATGATGCTGGGCATGGCAAAAGTGGTGTTTTCTATTCTGCTGAGTGGCATGACGGCGATTGGTCGAGCGATGGAATCCGGGAGGCGTGGCTATGGTTCTTCATCTGGGTGGAAAGTTTCTGAGTTTTTGGCTTGGCTGAGAGCTAAGAGATTGCTCTCTGATTGGATGCTGGGTACAGTGAACATTGACTCCGATTGGCTGCCCCGGGGGCTGTGATTTAAATTATGGGGAGGAGCATGTCCAGAGGGGAGAGCAGGAGAAAATTATTGACAAAAATTAAAAAAGTGACATTTTAGAAAATACGGTGTGCAATAAAAATTGCACGAGAAAATAGAATTACGGGGATTATAGGAGTCAAGAAGAATTCTTCTTGGTCTCTTTGTTTTGTCATTAGGGGTATAATGTGATAAATTTTGCATATTGATATTATTGGTTGTTTCTAAATCGTTAAAAAAGTTAATTGCGATATTCTGAATATGAGATTTGAAACTATTAATTTTAAGAGCTTTACGTATGTGGTCATTACGCATATATCTTATGGCTTTGACGATCATACGTATTAAAGAATTTTGCAGGGTATCAAGTATATTAATATTTGTTTTAGCGGCATAACCCCAAACTGGACATGCATAAGCTAAGATGGGACGCATAACGGCTGTATAGAGAAGCACTTTGTTTTCTATACTTAAATATGAATTCCGGCCAATTAGGGGGTAAAGTTTAAACATTATTTTCCGGAATTTGTCGCGTACGTAATAAATGTGTTGTTTCCAAGTTAGGTGTGTATCAAAAATAATTCCAAGGTATTTGGCTTCCTGAGACCAGGGGATTTGCTTGTTGTACATGAAAATAGGTGGTGGGAGTGACTGTTTTTTCGTGAAAATAATGGCAGTAGATTTTTCGACATTAATACTTATTTTCCATTTGTCGTAGAAATTTTGCAGGAGTAGAAGGTGTTTGTTTAAAGCGAAGGAAATTGTTTCTAGTTTTTTATACGTGGTGTGAATGGCAGTATCATTAGCGTAAAGGTTAATTTTAGTGAGTGAATAGTCAGGGATATCGTTGATGTAGAGGTTAAATAGCAAAGGACCGAGCAAGGAACCTTGGGGACACCCTGCAGAAACAGAGTGTTCATTAGAAAGGGTCTCATTAATTCTAATTCTGAAGGAGCGATTAGTGAGGTATGAGTGAATAAGATGAATCAGAGGATGTGGAATTTTAAAGGTAATTAGCTTAAAAGTTAGACCATTAATCCAAACACGGTCGAAGGCTTTCTGGATGTCCAGAAAAACTGCTCCCGTGCTTTTCTTTTTCTGGAAACCTTCAGAGATATTTTCGATTAGTCTTAAAAGTGGGTGAAGGGTAGAGAGCTTGTTAGTGAAACCATACTGATTGGGATTGAGGATGTTATTTTCATTGATAAAATTTTTTAGTCTGTGAAGAATAATAGATTCGGTTAGTTTACCGATAGTGGAAAGGAGAGATATTGGTCTGTAACTAGATGCGAGATGAGGGTCCTTGCCAGGTTTGTTAATGGGGAAAATAATGGCTTCTTTCCAATTATCTGGAAAGTGATTGAATTTGAGGATTTTGTTAATTAGGATTAGTTTAATTGGAAAGTTTTTTAACATGCGGTTAGTTATAGAGTCTTTACCAGGGGCTTTTTTGGCATTGACATGTTTAATGTAGTGGATAATTTCATCCGGGAGAGCGGGTTCGATGAAAGAATTAGGGGGGTAGAAAGAAAATTATTTACGGTAGTATTTATTAATTCATCATTTTGATTATAATTATCATCTTCGCGATCGTTTTCAACAAAATTATTTTTTATGTTAGTTGCAAGAAGGTTAGCTTTTGCTGATCAATGACTGCCGTACCTGTCGCACAGTTAAGAGGTGGAATTTTTGGTCTTTTATTTTTGAAAAATTTTTGCGTGCGCCAAAGGCTATTGTCTGCGGTGTTAAGAGCTTCGAGTCTTTTTTGCCAAATGATATCATTATATTTTTAAGTTCTTTTTAAGATCAGATTGAGCTCTGTTATAATGTGATTTGAAAATGGGATTGAGGGTTTGATGATAACGTTTTCTGAAGTAATTTTGATTTTAATCAGCTGGTTAATGTTATGCGGAGTGAAGTTCCTTCGGTCTGTTTCTATTGGTCGGGAGGCGTGGCTATGAGTATCAATGACCGCCTCGGTGAACTCTGTGATTTTTTTGTTCTAGGTCGTTAGTGTTGTTAATATTATTAGGATGGAAATCAAAGAGAGAAAGATTTTTATTTAGATTTATTTTGAAAGTTTTCCAATCTGTGGAGACCGCTCTGGGATTTGGGGGTGCTTCTGCGAGTTTGAAGTTAAAATTTAAGAAAACCGGATTATGGTCTGAGGAAAGATCGTCGATGGAGTTAATTGTAAAGGGGTAGTAGAAGTTTTTAATTAGTGCGATGTCAATGGTGTTAGCGGAATTGTGACCAAATCTAGTAGGAGTTGAGGGAAAAGCGATATTTAAGTTGAGCCTATTAGCGAAATTAAAGAGGTGTCTTCCTCTGGTAGTATTATTTTTACGATTCCAAGCGTTATGAGTTGCGTTGAAATCTCCGAAGAGAATACAATTACTAGCTGTTTGAATAAAGTGCTCAATGTCTATAGTAAATAAATTTTCATCGGAAGAGGGAGGAATGTAAACACAAGTAATTGAAATGGGATCATGCTTGGGGGGAGTTAGTATTATATTAGTTGCTTCAAGAGCTCGAAGAGGAGGGGTGGGGAGGCAGTAGTGTTTGAGAGAGTTTTTAACTAGGATCAGAGTTCCACCTGCGGTCCATCGGAGATTCTGTCGTTTCTGTGACAGGTGTAGTTCGCTATATTAAAGTTGTGAGAAGGTCTCAGGTGAGTTTCTTGTATGAGAAAAATATCCGGGGAGTGCTTCTCTATAAAAATACGTAGTTCAGCAATTTTTCTTAGTAAGCCGTTTGCGTTCCATGAACACAAACTGTCGGGGATGAACTATACATTATTAATATTGTTACACGATGCCTCTATTTGGGCGTACATTTGATTGGGATTTAATTGTTGGTTTGTATTGAAATTATTGCCGTTACAAAGAATTTGGGAAAGCTGCATTAGACAGTGCATTGTCATTTGCAGCGTTGTTTGATATTAATATTATTGTTATTATTCATGTTATTAAAGTTAAAATTGTTATTTCTACGATTAAAATTGGGGAAGTGATTATTATTATATCTGTTATTGGGGGGAATTGGTTTGTTGGTCTCAGTTTGTGCCGAAGACCCAGGTCCGCGTGTCGCCATCTGAGGGGTATTTTTTGAATTAATAGCTCCGGTTGTCGCTTGTGCGTAGGAGATATTTGGTCTAACTAAGCTATTGTAAATGTTGGTGTAAGAATTTCTGTTGTTTTTCGCGGCTCCTTTTGGGGGTTTGGGGAATGAGGGGCAACCTCTATAGTTTGCCATATGACCGTAGATCTTCTCTTTTTTTTATTTTTTGTACACAAACAAAAACTGTTGCTACTCACGGCAAGATATATTTATTTTTAAACATCATTATCATATAAGAAATAAATAAAAAATGCACAATGACGTCACTGTTTGGAATTACTTCAGAATATGTGTGGAATTCCAGCGCGTGCTACAAGTTCCTTGAGATTATTTTTGTTGAGAAAAACAAATCTTTTAAATTTGGGGTAGAATAAATGCCACTAAAAATTTCTTCTTTAAGAAATACACAATGAAACAATAAGTTAATGAATGATTGCATGTTTGCTTACAATACGCTTTTAAAGGGATCAGATTTTTTTCTAAACTTCAATATTATATAAGATACGGTAAAATTTCGATTAATGTTTAAGAAAAATACAAAACCATTTTTAAATATTGTTAAGATTAAAATAATTTTTTTAATTTAATGGTTTTAATCGAAATAAAAACATTTTCAACGTAAAAAAAAATTAAAGATTCTTGATGTAATCACATTAAATTTGGTAAATTACTCATTCTTTATCAACATTTTCTGAAATAATTTCCATTTTGAAATGCTTTCTAATTAACCTAGTTTGTATTATATACTGTTACCACACATTATAAGAAAAAAGAATTAGTTTTAACAAGTTAATTTAAATAAAGTAATTTAATGGGTTTTCCTGTTACTGTAGAATTTCAGAAATGAATGTTTTCGTTTTTTATAATATGTATTTCATTTGTAAAGTTCCGTTACTTACGTATTATCACATCCTACTGGCGACATTATACGAAACGAAGCACATGATTACCGATTAACGCATACGACACATGCGAAACCGAGGTCGCCAACTTGGCGAGTTATCTTAAACGTTGGTGATTGTTGCGATACTACGTAAGTGCCAAAACTCCGTACAAAATTTTTAATGTTTAAATTAATATTGAGCATTGATTATGTTTTTTAATAATTAGCTATATATTATGTATTATTTAAAGTAGTTTTTCCAAATCTTTAGATTTTAAATTTAAATAAATATTTAAAACTGCAAATTCAAACAAAAGTTTTACGGTAATGAAAACAAAAGTTCACTTCTTCCCATATGATGCTTTTGATAATGTATTTCACTGTTATTTCTTAAAATGACTGTATGATAAATTATTTTGTAAAATAAAAAATAATTGCTTTGATTCTTTATTCGTCTTTTGAGAATTTTGCTACATAAATAATAGGTTTCATAAGCTCATTCTAACGGAGAATCATATTTTGGGTATTTTACATCACATTTAATCTTTGTACCAAACAATCTTTAATTATTTTGACCTTATTCTATGAAACGTTTTTCTATACTATGTTTTCTAAAAAGCGATTTATTTGATAAAAACAAGCACTTTTCAAGTTTGTTAAAATATGAGTAAATTCGGTATGAAATATTCACTTCATTTTCCCTATTTGGCATACTTATTAACTTAAAATGATATTTGATGTAACGAAAAAATTAATATTATTAGAATTCCATAATGTTGTTGCTCATGCAACCTGTCAGATCGAGGCCCACGAAATTCATCGTGGCAAGGGGCTAGAGGTACGCCTGTCGTTGGTCTTGGCCACCATGCAGGTGACAGTACGAATTAGCTCAGCGAAATTCCCCGAAGGGACGATAGATGGCGAGACCACCCACCTCCACAATTTAGGCATGGAACTGAATGGGAGGGAAATATTCTTCACTCTCCTGCACTCGTGATTCAGCCCACAAGACTTTCGGACCACCTGATTTAACGAGCACGTACTCCGTGTGTACTCGGAGGATATTTGGTGGCATCGGGCATCGAGCCCAGGACTTCCGATCTGGAGTCCGATGCTCTAACCACTAGGCTACCCACGGCCCCAAGAATTCCATAATAATGTGTATGTATGTGTGGATTAAAATTCAAAAATTTGACAAGTAATTTATACTTAATCATTAATTAATTACAGATTCATCCTACACAAAAAGAAAAGAGTACATATGAAGCAGAAACCAGCTAATTCAGAATACATGGTATTCAAAGTAGATTTTTCCTTGTTATTTGCCTGATTACCTGCGTCAACATGCTCTGGAGATCAACAGCCAAATTCCAGAAACTGCTATACGTAAATTCATACGGTTGGCAGAAGAAATGAATATAACTCTTGTAGTAGAGGCAGCCTTGTAAAAGCCCTGAATTTCTCACAAAAGTTCTGGATTAGGAATTCAGACTTTTACTCTGTTTTTAGATCTGAGGTAATTGCTATTGATATGGACCTTAATGCATTTAAAACTGTAGCATCTTCCGCTTATATATGATTCTTTTTTTTATAGCGCCATACGAACCTTATGTAACTTGAATAAAGGCGATAAAAATTCTGTTTCGATTCTCATTACTCTTAAATTGCTTTCACAGCAGCACAAGATCTGTTTCCAGTGGATTCTGTCCAACAGTGGACTCTATGGCAATGAAAGGGCTGATCTTTTGGCCACGGAAGGCACCACTGAGGTTCCAGAGTCAAGTAGCACCCTGACATTCTTTGAGATCAGCTCCAAAATAAAAAAAAATCTCAAACCAGCAGTTATAGAAAAATTCCCCGAGTCATCTCTGGCATAACAGCAGGTCCTTACCATCAATGTGGATAGAGTCATCCAGTTCACAATTTTTAGACTTGCAAGTGGATACATAAAGTTCCTATCCTTTGTTAATGTCCAAAAAGCCAATTTGATGTTTACCAACTGCAACTTAGTGCAGAATTCACCGGAGCATTTGTTGGACTGTATGGGTCTTGGCAAAGAGGACATGTACTCCAATCCTCTTCTTGTATATGATTTTATTGAGGATTCTTAAGCTCATGGACTTGGTCTAGCCTGCGGATAGATCTGGTGGAATACGTCTACAGCAAAGATAACATCTTGGTATTTGGCATGGGTAACTTAATTATATTTTTTTGGTATTGCTCTTCTAGTTTCATGGTTATTATAGTATTAGTCGAATAAAATGTAGAAGATTGATTTGTGTGTGTGGTCTTAAAACTATATTTAACACAACAATCTTAATTCCTAAGGCTATAAAAGTTTGCTTATGTAGTAATGGGTCATTCTATTTTTGCCCCCTATATTATCTTGTTTTATATTTTATTTCTAAGTATTGTTTTGTTTATATTTATGTCACACACACACATTTTTTATACACATAGTCCATTAAGAAAGTATAATCCCACTTTAATTATAGAAAGTAATAAATATATAAAGGTTCTAATTATAATTCACAAGCACATGAAATATGACACTATAACATTTTTTTATTGTTAAGTTTAAATAATTTCAAACTTAGTTAACAAAAATATTAGTAGTAATTAAAAAAACACAAAATGAAAAAAATAGGTCATCAAGCTATTTTCATCCTATATCATTTTAACTGAATATTATTTTCACAAATGATAATATGTTTGAATTTTCATACATATATGATAACCTTGTTTTGCTCGATTAGTATATATATATATACTCCTTATTTTAAAAATAAATGAAGAAAACTTAAAGAGTTTTTGGCATTAATTATTCAAACTAAAAGCAGGTAAAAACTAGTCATAACATATGCACAGGTATAAACAATTGTTATACAATGAACGCCCGAAGATAATTATTTTCAATCTAAAATTAAAGTTTTAGTAATTACTGATGTTTCCTCCAAAGCAGATGATTTTATATTGCTCTTAATTAAATGTCTTGCCATATCTTTTCTTTCAGTTTCATTTTTAGTAAGCCTTTAATTATGATGAAATAAATTTAAAACACATGAGTGAAACACTGTGAGAAACATGAATTTTATTATATTTTCGTAACGTATCTCTTTTACGTTTAAAAATTTGACATGTTATGTTATTTATGCATTCGTTCTTAACTATTTGTTAAAAACGTTAATTTGTGATTATTTTAAAGACATAGTTTTAATAAAAAATATTAAAACGTACCCATTAAAATATCAAGTAAATATTTCAATAATAACGAACAAGTCAAACTTAACGCTTTAATTTAAGGCAACACAGGATTCAAAATGTTATAAAACCTGTAATTTTGAAGAGCAAACATTTATTATCTGTTTCCTATCATATGCAAAATATTTTTGAAAGATACCTATAACTTTTAGAGTTAATGAAGTTGTTTGAAATTTTCTGGATACATATTTACATTGTTAATAGTAATTTAAAATGATATTTTAGTTATATTTATATCTTGTTTATATATACAAGTTTTAACAACGAAATTGATGCATAGGGTTTTTAAACTGATAAAGAAAAGAAATATTAATTATAGAGAGAAGTATATATAAAACGGATAATAAATTAGAGGAAAGGGTATTGTGAAAATACGTTCCAAAATCTTAACGTTGTAAAATATTTAATTAAAAAAATTGCCAACATAAAACAATCAATGATAATTTTTTTTGCTACACAATTGGAAATATAGGACTTTAAATTTTTATGGCTTTCAAATAAAACTTTAGTCATGCGAAGGACTGTTTTGAAACAAAAATAGAAAAAAATTATCTTAGGAAAGAAATAAATAATACACACAAAAAACGGTCTGTAAAAATTTGAAGTCATAAAAAAGACACTAAAAGACTCAACAATGGTTTAGTTTGAATATTAACAACTTTGTCATTTTTTTTCTCTCTCTTTCTCTCTCTCTCTCTCTCTCTCTCTCTCTCTCTATATATATATATATATATATATATTGCTGATAATAAATTATTTCAAAAATCAAAAGGTTTTATTTTTTGTAAATATAGCTCATTTAGTGTGTTTCCATACCCTATGTTCTCTTGCTTAAAACTAACTTATGAAAATAAAAAATAATAATAATAATAAAAAAAACACAAAGATATTTAAATCGACGATTTTTTCAACATTTCACGTTATTTTGAGTCTTTTTTCATAAATGGTTTAAAAACATCTCTATATGTGGTCTCCTAACTAATATTTCTGAAATTAACTATAGGAAAGCTCTTGAAGCAAAATCGCGTAATTTGTATGGCATCTAGTAGTAAAGAAATTATTGTTCTCATTAATGTCTTAAAGTACACATTTAAAGCACACCCTTAAAATAATTCAAGCAAATTATAAACATCCTGGTTTTGGAAGATATGCCTGTCTAGTTTTATTTCTGGTTTCCTTTGTCGACTTCAATCAAAAAGCGAATAATGTGTTTTGAAAATTGTTTATTGCAATATTTTTTTTTATCTATTTTTATAATCTTAACTGTAACTAGTAAAAATCATGTATCATGTTAAGTATGCATCTTTGATTCCTTTATAAAAATCTCTGTACATCAAAATTCATTCCAAATTAGATTTATCTCTGTGGATTGGACGAAGTGTCGCGGGTTTGTGTCCTGGTGCCAAAGAACAACCGCCGTGTAAAAAGGGCCGATTTTATCTCTCCAGACTCAATGTCTTCCTGTTGGTGGGATGTAGTTGTTTGGAGAGGGGTTCCAGTTGAGTTGCCATCCACGTAACTTGACTGAGGTTCAAATTTATGAAGTCCATCACCAAATGGCCTTCCTGTTGTTGCATAGTGAGACAATAATATAACTCCTCATGGAATGCTAAAAGGAATTAGATATTTTTACAATTAGAGTATTTATACACATTGCAGGTAAATAAAATTGGGACAAGTAACCATCAAAATATTTTCAAGAAGCAGAAATAAATTATTAACCTTTTAATTCTAAATTCTTAAAGTTAATTAAATTTTATTTAATTATGGTAAATTGATCACCTAAAATATTGTTACACAAAGCAATTAGCTTACAAAGATGATTAGAATTTGAATATGGACATGTTATACACTTTCACATATTTATTTTAATTCATTGACTAAACTCAGCAAATATACAATATATATATTAATTCTTTTTGAATGCAAAGTTATTGAATTTGTAAAAGGCCTTTAAAATATTTATAGCTATAGAATTTCAGATCACTGGTTATTTAACTGTATAATCTTTTAAAAGAAGTCTTGTCCGTATGCTTTCCTTTTTTATTTTCTTTTCTGCAATTAATTGCTATCCTTTTTTGTTACCGTTTTTATTTTCTTTCTTTTTTTTTTACTTTCGATTTTTTTTCTCACATGATTTAAAAGTAAACCCATGAATTCTTGATTTTTAATTCTCAATGCATATTTAAAAGACGTAGTATACCATCAAATGTAGAACTAGTAAATTTAAAAGTGAAACAGAATTTAAACAATTAGGATACTCGTTTTCTGAGTTAATTAATTTGGAACTTGTTTTAATTGAAAATGTGTTTTTCTTAATTGTAAAACATGCTCACAAAATCCCATTTAAATTCAGATTCCATTGTACACACTAAAAAATTTACCTCACTTTGGAAAGATCTTTAATCAATATATTAAATTTTCGGATATTAATTTAGAGAGAACGTTTAATAACAAATTATGAAGGAAAATACAATAAGAGTACGAAATGAGTTTAAAATTCATATATTCTACCTTATGCATTAAAACAATCAGTCATTTGATCGTGTTTTAACTTATTAAATGAACGCATGTGTTTGATTTCGGAAAACAATTTAAAGAGACGTGTTCCTTCTAAGATGTAATGTAATACAAACCAAGAACAAAAAGTTACCTGATGTAGAGACATGCTTATAAAATCTAGCGCTACTGAAGCCCACCCATCTAAGGGCTTTATCAAGACCCTATATCAGTGATTCCCAAAGTGGTCTATATTGACCCCCAGGGGTCTATGACGACCTGTCTACATTAGCGAAAAAATAATTTGGGGTCTATGAGGTGTAAATGAGGGTCTACGAAAGTCGCTCATTTAGATGCTGATTTTAATTTTAAAAAGAAAATTCAATCAAATGAAAATAAATAATACTTATTTACTAAATTTAATGAGGTTAATTTTTGCAGTTACAAGTTGAAGAATGCTTTGACAATGGTAATTACCCCAGTTGGCAATGTGGCAGGTGGGTCAAATTGAAAAAAAAAGTCATACTACAAGAGGAACTGATCTGAATAGGCAGTAACAGGGATCTTAAAGTAAAGTTTAGAAACGGATGCCTGCAACTTTGACTTTAAAAAGTTATTTCGAATAATGAATAATTGTGAGACAGTTTTTAATTGATTTTCTTAGTGATGAGCTTCACTGGATGCTACCAAACGTGGTGATTTAGAGTTAAACCTGAGACAAAAGATTGATGCCAATTGTTGAAACTTTGTTATTGAAACATCGGATTCGTCTCTTCCATTATTAGCATTTGTTTGTTGATCAGTTATTTTATGTATTAATTAAATATTAATTTAATTAAACATCATTCTTAAGTTTTAATCACTGTAACTTCACTACAGTTAGAAATTTCAATCTTTTAACTATCACACACACGCGCGCACACATTATCTTCTTTTCCTATTTTTTTATTTATCTATAATTATGAATTATATCTTTCCCAGTAAGTGAACACACACACGTAATACTGAAAAAAAGGGCAAGGGGTCTATGGAGCTAAAAGTTTGGTAAATATTGAAAGCAACTTTCCAGTTGTCTGTTTTACAGATGGCAGCAAAATCAACACTAAGGTTGGCCTTGCATTTGTTATCTTCCAAGATTTTATTGAAATTGAAACTCGCCAATTTAGAATAAGAGATGAGTGTACTGTGTTTCAGGCTGAATTACTTTGCATAGCTCGAGCAGTCTCTTGGATCTGCAATAACGAAATCCTTTCATCGAATTTCTTAATTTGCAGCGATTCCCTATCATCTTTGTGTGCCTTAAATAACATGAATTCCCAAAATAAACTAATTGTTAAAACGCATATTAACCTCCATTTTCTTCGAAGTAGAGGAGTACAACTTTTCTTTTCTTTTGTTCGAGGACATACGGAAATCTATGGCAATGAACGTTCTGACTGGCTTGCAAAAGAAGCGACAAAATTAGGCGATCTAATTCCTATGAGCATTCCAAAATGATATCATAAGAAAGTTTTTAAAGAAAAGATTATTTCCGAGTGGAATAACTTGCATCAAATTTCAAGTAATGCGCATCTCACCAAGATATTTATTCCTTCTATTCAGAGCCGTTTAAATGCTAAGCACTTTCATCCTAGTTTTAAACATACCCAGTTTCTAACTGGACATGGAAACTTTAAAGCCTATTTAAAGCGCTTTAATTTGTCGCCTATTGACCAATGTTCTTGCTCCAGAGACACAATCCAGAATGTCAAGAATCTGATTCTTTTGCTTGTACTAAAATTTCTTCGGAAAGACGTACACTCATGAATTGCCTACAAAAGAACAATATAGTATGGCCTTCTCCTTTTTCTGCCTTTGTTCAAGGCAAATCATTTTTTATATCGTTTTGTGCATACATTAATATAATTTTTTTCTTGTATTATTTAGATTCTAAATTTTGTGTGTTTGTTAACATTTTCTGTACGTGAATATATATTTGTATATGTGTGTATGTATATATATATGTATATATCTATATATATATAAAGAAAAGCGACTCACTCACTGACAAATCACGATATCTCCGGAACTGTTAAACCTACAGACTTGAAATTTGGTAGGTAGGTTCCCTTCATGGAGTAGACGTCAGCTAAGAACGGATTTTGCAAAGTTCGAACCCCAAGGGGCGTTACAGGGGTTTAAGGGGCGTTATAGATAATTATTTCCATTACTAAACTATTAGATGTACAGTTGTGAAACTTGGTACACAGATTTCTTTCATAAAGTAGAGATTCCCTACATGATGATTTTTACGAAAATCGACCTCCAAGGGGCGTTGAAGGCGCTAAAGGGGCGTTATACATAATTATTTCCATTTTTAGCCTATTAGACGTACAGTCTTGAAATTTGGTAAGCGGATTCCTTTCATATACAGATTCCCTACAGAATGGGTTTTGTGAAAATCGACTCCCAAGTGGCATTGTAGAGAATTAAGTGGCGTTATAGGCAATTAACTCCTTTTTTAAACTATTAGACGTAAAATCTCGAAATTTAGTAAGTTGATTCCATTCATTGAGTAGAGATCCGCTATAAGATGGGTTTTGTGAAAATCGTTTCCTAAGTGGCGTTGCGGGGGCTTAAGGGGCGTTATAGATAATTATTTCCATTTTTAAACTATTAAACATACAGTCTTAAAATTTGGTATAAGCGAATTCCTTTCATGGTGTAGAGATCCACTACAAAATAGTTTTGGGGAAAATTGATCCCCAAGGGTCACTGAGGGGGATTAAGGTTGCGTATAATTGATAAATATTTCCACTTTTCAACTAATAGAACCACCTACTTGAAAATTAGAAGGTAGGTTCCGTTCATGGAATAAAGTTCCTTTTACAAAGATTTTGCGAAAACGGACCCGCAAAGCAGTGAGGTTGCGAGGGATTAAGGAGTGTTATAGAAAAATTCCTGTTTTTGAATTTAACTCATTTACTTGAAATTTGTTGAGCACTTTTTTTTCTTTAGTTGAATAGAGTTCCACTAAGAATGGATTTTACTAAAATCAACTCCAGGGGGAAGCGGGGAGAGTTATTGGGCGTATTGATAGACAAAATTCCCATTTTTGAACTGCTAAGACTATAATAATAAAATTTGGTTTGCATGCTTCTTTTGTTGAATCGGAATCCGCTAAGAATGCTCTCAACGAGGTATTGATAATAAAAATTCCGTTTTTGCTGTGTTAGATTTAGACTTGAAATTTAGCACGCATGTTTATTTTATGGAGTAGAGATCCACTGAAAGTTGCTTTGGTGGAAATCCACTTGATTATTAGGTTAAGTGAGCGAAAAAAATCTTTCTCCTTCTATTTTAGATTTAAATAGAAATTAGATATTATAATTCATATTCTTTTTATATCAAGGGGCGAGAGTGTAACAGCTATAAATATATTTTTCAATACAATCAAATCCTTATAATGCTAGATATCAATAATTAATATATATGCAAACAGTATACTTATATACAACATCGTGAAATACCCAGTGAAACGGGTGGGTAACGTCTAGTATATATATATATATATATATATATATATATATATATATATATATATGTATATGTATGTGTGTATGTATGTACTATATATATGTATGTATGTATGCTTTATGTATTTGTATTTTGAAATTTTTTTCTGATCATGATTTCTTATCTTCCTCATAGTATAATTTTAATTTTTGATTATCTCCGTTTGCATGTGAGCAATCTTGTATTTAATTCTGCATTTGTTGTATTTGTATCCACTCCCCCCTTTGGTTCACATTTGTGCCTATATTCTTCTACATGTAACTACCATTGGTTTGAGTGTTGACTTACGTTCGTAAGCCTTGTGTTATACTTGTCGGCACACAAGGAGTCTAACTAGAGCTTCAAAAAAAATACCTCTGTCCTAAATCCTCCCATGGTGTAATTTAAAAGTTTGAAGAGGATGTACTAACTCAGGTGTAGTTCTTGTCATCAGACCGTGGTTCAAAATTACGAGTTCAGTCACCAATAGCCCTCGTGTTGCTTCAAAGCTCAATGTAAACTAAAATTAAATCGAGTACATCATTTGAACTGATTGCACTAAATTTTAAAGATAATTGTTAGAGCATACGGAAATTTTCCTTGGGAATTTTTTTTAGTGTATCCAAATAGTCGGATGAAATTCTGCAACTTTTGAAGTATGACATTTATTAAAACATGAAGAAAAAGAAATATAATAAATAATATTTTGATTCCTCCCTTTTCTAAAATTTCAAGCTAAAAGTAACTTCACATACTTTCTTGTAGAAAAGTAGTTATTTCTCAAAAATTCTTCAACATAATAAATATCTACAAGTAGATTGCGCTTCTGAGATAAAAAAATAGTTCATGCTTGATGAAAATATAAAAAAAATTAATATAAAAAAAGTTTTTCATGATGCTGTAAGAAATTTATTTGTATACAAGGTATAGTTTGTAAAAATGGGTCATAAAATGTTGAACTTACCTGAAGAGGAATGACAATATAGATTTCTTTAGATTTGCCAGCGCTTTCTCAAAAAATTGGCCTACGTCATTGATAGTGATGTTATAGATTTCTTGGGTGTTTTCCACAGAAGCATCCATGTGGTCGCCAAAAGTGATGCCAATTAAAATACGAAGTTAAAGAGGGGAAATTTATTTTTCTTGCTTACAATGCTTTGAAAAAAATATAGAACTATACAATACATGTAAATTACAGTTTTATATTTGAGCAATGAGTATAAATTGTTGCATAATTTGTACAATGAGGGTAAGTTAGTTAGATTTACAAGGGGTAACATTATAGAATATATTTCTGTTTTCATTTTGTGATATATTTTCTTACTTAGCGGTTACCGAAATTAAAAAATCTACAGAATTATAATTTTCGAATATTATTTTATTCTATATGTTCTTATTTATTTTTAATACGAAGAAAAGAGTTATTTTTCAAACCGAGTTTGTTATTTTTTGATGAAGTAAATTAAGTCCGAAATCACCACGTTCCGCATAGAATTGTGAAATGTACGCAGAAATTTTATTTCCAGAATAAATTATTTCGATGCAAAACTCATAGTAAGAAGCTGTTGTTTTTTGTTCATGAAGACAAAAAATATTTTCAGTGATTTTGTAATTGAATGAAAACAACTTCACTTTGATAAAACACAATCTTGGATGATGTTTCAATTAAGTGAAAGACACTATATTTTAAATGCTAAAAACACGTCATGGGACTTTTCTCTTTTCATTAGAATAATACGCGTTCTATTTTTGTAATTGTTTATTAAGTGAGATGAGAAAATCTCATTTTTATCCTGATACATGGTGATTCTAAAATCATGGGACAAACTTTGAGGGCTGGTAGAGCTCAATAAAATAAACAATTTTTGTACAGGAATATATGGGTGGAAGTACCACCTTTTGCGTGTGTGGAAGCACAAACAGAAAAAAATAACACATTAATGGAAACATGAAATGTTCATTATCAGCATACTTAATGATTGATTCCAAAGAGCAAATCTGAAAATAGTTTTAAAAACTGAGTCCACCAACAGTCATGTATACTTAGAGACCTTAAAAATAATTAAAGACAAAAAGTAAAAATAAATAAAATTCTTAAAAGACAAAGAAAAAAGATATAAAATAAACACGATTGGTAAAACTTCAAAATATATCAATGAGAAATTAATCAAATTAAGTTTTGAAAAAATCAAATATAGAAGAATTAGTAAAAATACAACGATACAGAAAATGAAGGAAATTAAACCCTTAAAATGATGGAAAAGCCATATTTGACTAAGTATAGTTCTTGAATACATGAAAAATAACACTTTACCATCACCAGCATGTCATGAAAAATTGCATCTGATTGGTTATAAGATGGTTATGTAACGTACTGAGACTTGCAATATATATGTAGGGTTGGATATGTGCCCTGTCACATCCCCTTCCTCTGTTACTTAGAGTGGAGCAGTCCACTCTGACGTCACATCCCACCAGGAATGTCCGACAAAAGGAACACACAGGAAATAACGCCGACGGACGTTAGATACACTAAGCTCTAGTCGTAGGAGAAAGACGTTTTCCTTTGGTGTTTAATATATTTAGAATATTTCATTCTTCATTTTGTTAAATAAAGCATTTATCATTCTTAGGTTGTAGTCATTTTCCCATATATATATATATATATATATATATATATATATATATATATATATATATATTTATTTATTTATATATATATATATGTGTGTGTGTGTGTGTGTGTGTGTGTGTGTACTACATCTAACAAGCAGGAAATTTAACTCCATCAGTAAACTACTATAAGACATAAGACAGGCAAATTTGTATTGCTTTGAATTAAATGCACGCTGAGAGCAACCTCTACAAACATTACGTAAAAAGGTGACCAGAAGGCCATTTTTAAATACTAGAATTGTGCTTTCTCATTGTCGAAAAAATATTGTTAGTAAATAATGCAATCGATAAAATACGTAAATGCACACATTAATTTCTTTATTTTTGGAAAATATACAATTTTCGACAGCATTAAAAATGAACGTTCACTTAAAGAAATTATTTGTTGAAAGAAGAATTTTAATGTTTTTTTTTTGTATACTGTATGACGTTTTTTTAAGGTAAATTCTTTATATAAGTATAATTTGTCTCATTTTCATAAAATGTTTCATATATTTTTTAACTCTAGTTAAAATATTAAGAAACTTTAAAGAAATGTGATTACCATATAATTCGGCGTATAACGTGCACTTTGAAGCCCCCAAATAAGATCGAAATTTACGGGTGCGCATTGTTAAGCTGGATATGGAAATGAGAACTTTAAAAATAAAGAATATAAAAAAAATTTTAAAGTCAATTCCTACTTAAAAGGTCACCAACTTTTTTTAAAAATTTTAGTTACTCTTTATGAATAATTACAATCAATATAAATGTGTGTATACATATGACAGAATGACAATATTAAGTGGCAAAATAGAAAGCAATTTTCTTTCCTATATATGGTGTTGGACTATTACTCTTTTGTTTGTTACTATTTATTCATTCATAAATCACATTCTCAGAAATAAGGCCATACCGGGTAGGATTTGAGCCCGCGTCCCTTGGATTAATAGTCCAACATGCTATCCGTTGCGGTACAGGGACACAACGAGTGCTTTTCCTTTTTATATATAGTGTTGGACTATTTTTATTTGTTACTATTTATTCACTAATTACCGCAAAATCTGAGGTATAGCGAGTACCGGTTATAACGCGTACCTATACTTTCAAGCTGCGTTTTTTGATATTTAGGTATGTTCGCAGTATAACGAATAACTCACGAAGAAATCTGAAATGATTGTATACAATGTTCTTATGCTTTGAAGTCATTTATTTCAGATATTATATATATAATTCAGACTTTTGAAATAATAGTTTATTTCTAGAACTAGAACTCTTTTAGTTCATAAGGTACATAATTTCTTTTAAATAAGCAGTATTTCGATATGTTTAGAATTAAGAATTTTTTATGCTCATCTCTTTTGTTATTTTTAAAGCTATTGTTTTATATCCGGCTTATAACACGCACCCTTATATTTAGATCTCTTTTTTTGTGTTCAAAGTGCGCGTTATACGCCGGATTTTACGGTAATGAATCAATATCTGAAAAATCTGTATTAACATCAAGTGTCCTCCATTACAAGTTAAAAAATGCATGTGAACTTGAGTGGATGAAAATTGAAACACTCAAAAAGATCCAAAATTTGCTTGAAACGATTATTCACGCCTTCTCTCTTTTCAGTCCTACAGATAAGTGATGTGGGAAACTACAACTTGCTCATTACTAACAATCATGCACTTACTTTGCCATTAGTCAGCTAGGTGGCTTAGAGGTAGCTTGTTCGCTTCGTAAGCTCAAGGTTGCGGATTCGGTTCCAGCTGGAGTCGATAGGTTTTCTGGATGCCAAAATCGTAAGCATGCATGTCATATGATTATGCGACTTGTAAAAGATCTCTTGAGCATTAATCTAGTTCTGATACACTCGGTAAAATTAAACTAAAGTAATATTTAGCACCCTGCGTGAGCATGAATTTAAATTAATTCAAGCGTCTGATTTTGGTAGCGAGGGCCGCCACTAGGGATTCTTTCCCGGGCACCCTGGATCCCGGGAAATCATAAGATTTCAGTATTTTTTCTACTCCAGGGAATTATAATTCATTCCTGGGATTTGTTGGCAATGCTTGAAAGATTTTTAGAAAAATTCAGCAATTTTAAAAGCCATAATTGACATTAAAGAAGAACAAATGAGGGCCAATACAGAGTTTGAAACTGTGATTGCAATTGTAGCAGGCTTAGAGCTATTAAAAATTGGCTTAGATAAATTATACAGTCAAAATGAAACTTTGCTAACTGCAGAAGGTGTATTTTCTTTCGTTATTGGAGAATTAAACGAACAAAATTCAGAGAATTTGCGAAAAATATGAAATATTCTCTAATCCAAAGAAATAATGAGAGACGCAATGTTAATTTAATAGAATTAATGCAATACCTGAATTTTGGGAGAAAATACGAAACCGTTACAGTTACTTTCGATCTTTCGTGATTGCCTAGTAAAAATTGTTTGTTAGACAAGCCCAAATGATAGGGACAAGACTTTTCTGCAAAGAATAGGAATCAATATTCAACTCTTCGCACTCAGAAGAAGAGAGCATGGAGAATTTGAAAAAAAACCCCTCTGACGTTCGACGAAAAATTAGAGAAAATAATTTACTCTAAAACAAAAGTTTTATATTGTTCAACGAGAAAAAGTACTAGTTTCAACAAAATCATGAAAAAGTAGATACAGTTGTTCGACTCGACTGAAAATTCATCACCAAACAGTATAAAACTAAGTGAGGTTTTAACAAAGATTTTTCTTCAACGTCAGTTGAAGCCGAGAGAACATTTTTTGCTGCCTGATTGTTAGTCACAAAGCTTAGAACTAGGCTGAGTGATAAAAGTATAAATTGCTCATGCTATCTGAAATCCTATTTTAAAAATGAATAATTAATTTGTTATATGTTTTGTGCATTTTTATCTCATTATATAAACAAGTATTAATTTTGGAATTTATATGTGTCCTTAATTTATATAATTATTATTGATTTTATTTAAATATAACTTGTTTTTAAATTTTTGAAATTTTGATGTATTCCCGGGAATGAAAAAATCTGGGAAATCAGAAGCCCTAGCCTCCACTAGATGGTGCTGAACTGGCTGCTCTTAACATTTTGGGGTTTGTTATGTCTGCATAGGCTTGATTGCTTTTATGCAGCTATAAATAGAAGAAAAAAAGAAAGAATACCGTTAAGCCAAAGAGAAAGCAATAAAATAAATCAAATGTTTCTCTTAAAAAAGAAAATTGAAATCACTTTTTTTCGGTTCAAATTACTGTAAGCATTTAAAAGGATTATGAGCAACAAAAAATAGTTTCATATATTTTTTTAAATCTTGCTATTTGTGTAAAAATAGTTACTTATTGTAATAAACATATCTGAGTAGAAATATTGGCTTTGGCATTATAAGAAAAGTAATAAAAAGTTAAAAGCATGTGTGTGACATATATAAAGCTTAAACAATTTTTTTCCATCTTAATTTCACAAATTGACGTATTTCAAAAATATCTTTTGAAATTAAGCAGAAAAAAATGCAGAACTCAAAATATAAGGATCGGATTTCAAAATCTTGAAATGTATTTGTATCTCAAAAAAATATAACATCATCGTTTCTTCATTTCAGTTCGAAAGAACAAAATTCAACATACTTGTAAAACTCAAATATACATTTCGAAATTCTTAAAGGAAAGTGCGCACCTGGATTTAGTACCCTTATTTCAATAAAAAAAAGTGCTACCTCAAAAATACTTTTAATCCTACCACTTAAAAAGAAAACACAAATTCGGTGCATTCTTATTAAAAATTTTAAAAAAATTACTACAGTCATTTTTTTTCAATTCAGTGTAACAAAGTAGAATATTCGAAATCAAGGCACGTGTATGACCTACAAAGAAGATTAGTTCCACGCTCATGGAAAAAACAGTTTTATTTCATTCTGTTTATTTTAATAACGAGATAATTCAAACGCAGATGATTTTGGTCTTTACCAATTAAATTTATTTATTCTTTTGAAATTTTTTCTGAGGATAATTGCTTTCCTTTTGAAAAAGGAACAAAAATACTTACAACTAAATCCATATTGACATTAGATTTAGAAGCAAATTAAATTTAATTATTGTATAAATTTTTGTTTTTTTTTTATTTAAAACTTGCTTAAGAATTTGTTGAATTTTGTTTATTAGGTAAATATATTATATTATATTTCTAATGAGAGATATATTTTACAATTGTTATCACAATATTTAAAAACAATTTTAACTGTTTCTTTTATAATGGAGAATAACAATAGCCGTTCTTTTCCACTGAGGTTACATTATCTCTATTAAATACTTTTTCTGTACATAGCGGTTCAACAGAAATGATTTTCCAAAACACTACATGTATGAATAAACAATTTTGAATGAGACATTTTCAAAAATATGTTAAAAACTTTATTTATTTCGTGGATTTGGTTATGTCATATTTAGAAATACACATTTGAGCTATTGATGGCTCTGTAGTATTTTTGAACAATTTAGTAAATAAATGAATGTGAATGAGGTATCCTGTAGCAACATTTTGTTTTCTTACTGTATGACTTTCAATGGAGATTTTTTCTTTAGAACAACCATCCGTTATGAGTGGATTTTTTTATTCTGTGATTTTTTATTCTGATTTGAATTTGTGAGAATGATAAGGCAAATTATCATTACAATGCATATCTTTGATATACATTTAAAAAGAAGGGAGGTAAAAAGACTAAACATTGGTTGACAAAAACAAAATGAGTACCGAAAATAGGAAAATATTGCTTGGGCTTGTCTCTCGTGTTTAGTTATAAATCCAATTGGGAAAATCACAGAACCCATGATTATTTCAGATAGGCCTTGAGAAAAAAAAATATATTAATTATGTGCTGATGAGCAGTACGTTAAAATCCCGGTTCATCGTCCCTTGGCGATGATTATTCACGCCAGAAAAATTGTGGTAACCTGTATTTTAAAAGTGTTTTATTTACCAGATGTATGAACGAATCCCTTTGAAGGGAGTGGCTGGCGCTATCCCCAGCTCTAAACCAATCTGACAATTGGTAATTTTTAAATTATTAAGATTTGTTGTTGTTAATTTAAATTGAGTTATTATTTGATATTAATTTATAGACTGAAGAAATGTTTTCACAACGAACCTGGAAATGCCGAAATAAACCTCAAAATGGTATGAAAAAGAGTTTAAATAAGGATGCTAAAATTTGTAACTTTATTCATCTATGCTGCTTCTATTTATCTGTTTTTAATCATTGACATATATTCATAAACCAGTAGCAATGATGTTTTTTTTACTTAGCATAAAATTCAAATGCATACCATATGAATTAAAATATCTCTGAAAAATTTCAGGTTACTTAGGAAAGATTCATTTTATTTCTTTTGAAAAATCAAAGATGTGTGTGTCCACTGAAATATTTCCGTAAAATAATAATACTGTTATAGGTAACAAAAACCACATCACAGTTATTTCGCTAATCCAATTCTCCATGTTATGAAAAGTCTTCGTTGTGTAATGCCGTTTTTGTTGTACAAAATACTGAATCAAAGTCCATTTCGAATAGATTTCCCAGAATGAAACTTTTCCAGAAAAACGAAATCTTCAGACCAATAAATATCTAACAATATCAGAAGAGTTTTCAATGCTTCCTTTGAGATGATGTCAATTTCTCGAGAAAACCCAAATCCCTGTTTGACTTTGCAACTATTCGAAGATCCGACGTTAGTTTTTCTGATTTTCGAGTAAGCAATATAAAAGGGGAATTTAAGTTTCGAAGAAATGTCAACCATTTTTCTGCTTACTTTCATTCTAAGAATTTTATTTTTTCCTGGAATAAACTTATTTTAAAATGCATGTATCTGACAAATAGTTAGTGCTGAGGAGAATTGTGGTGAAACTAATAATAATAAATAAAATAACCATTGTAAAATAGTTTTTCCTTCAAATTTATGAGGTTTGAAGAAAAACGAATCACTAAAATAATTCAGTTAAATAATCAATTAAGATTAGTATTACACAGCTGATTAAGGTAATCACTCCATTACATGTTGCTTTGAATTTATTTTAAAATATTAAATATAACAGATTTGTTTGAACCCCCTTGGGTTCCACCCTGGATACCAAGATTAATTTGAGGCAAAGAATCACTAAGAGCCATTTGTATAATAATAACTTGTATTTATTATCTTGATTAAAATATCAGAAACTCTAATAACATATAGTATTTTTATGTTACGTCAAATAAAAGGGATTTACCTTCAATATTAAATTAAATTACGAATTATGAAATTAATCAATAATTACGCGTAAGATCAAATTAGGTCTACCGAAATAGGAGGTCCGAGAAATAAACGTAACTCGAATTATTAGCTTTCATTAACTTAAACTAATTTTATTAGACTAGAGATTGTTTTAAGCGATAATAAACTATATTATATCACCTGGCAATATTTTGGTATCTTCAAAAGATTCCTTCTTAGATTACTAACAGCAACTCTTCAATATCGTAATCCAATTGAATGCTCCAAACTTGAGGCTACTGCTGCTGGCTCAATAGCCTTCATCTTTGCTAGCTTACAACGCTCTACTTAAATACCCTATCTACTTTGCATATCCCGTTCGCTTTTCGGAGTTGATTGGAAATATATTATATGCTAATTTATAATCCCCAAAAAGACGCCTAAGAATATTAGTGGAAAAGTTCCGTACAGATTCGTCACAGATTAAGACATATTTCGAATATCATATGATAAATATTTTATACAAATGGCCAGCGATTTATTCTGGTGATAGAAATAATTTTTTATCGAATTTTTTTGTAAAATTTTAAGAAACACCCTGCAATAGTATCCTTTCAAAACTGCGCAGGAAGAAGTTGCTTTTTGATGATCAGCAAGTAAATGATAAACCTTTGATTTTCAATTTCTTGCTCGGATGGAGGTGGTGAACGTATGGCCATGGAATATTTGGAGGGTAATCGAAGCTTTTAAATTTCGAAAGTTATGTCAATGCTGACAGTTGTAGAATATGGGCAACGGCTATAATATATTCATAAGTTAATCCTTACATCTTCATTGTACGAAACTTTCTCAACAATTCTTTACTGCTGGCCCTATTTCTCGTTTGAAGAAGATAAGTCCAGCGGGTTTTGTTATGTGTACCGTCAATGGCGAACGGCATGAATCTCTGAGGCTATAAGATCATTCCAGAACTTCAATAAAGGGCATGAGTGAGTATCACAAATTTAATGCATGATCGAGTTCCTTGGAAAATTACAAAACGAATGTGGCAACTGTTGAACTTCTATTTGAGAAATGAAAGAATTTAAAGCTATCATTTTAGAACAACCATCTAGCTTTAATTCTTGTAAATTTTGGTTTTCAGTTGTATATACCAGGGGGTGGAGAACTTTTATGGATCAAAGTGCCATTTCTTTCTAAAGAAGTGTTTAATTATGTATAGACGTGCCGTCAAATAATTTTGCCTTGTGATTATTGGGAAAATAATAAAACTAAATACGAACAACTCAAAACTCTTTAATTACTACGAAAAAATACTTTATGTACTGTATAGTTGTAAATGTTTTAGTTATACGTGTAATTCAAATTAAAACAACATTAGTGTGTCTTCTGTTGTTGCAAATTGGATGACAAACAACTTATTTTAGGATTGTAAGATTTTAATAGAATGCACGCGCTGAATTAGAATCATTTGCCAAATGCTTTCTGAGAAATTAATTATTTTTGCTGTGGTTCATTTTTTTGTCGAGATGATTTGTGATTTATTTCAAAATGCCTTTTTTACAGACGATGTTCTGCATACCATTGTTCCAGAACATAAAACACTCAACGCTCTGTCGCCTTTACTAATAATGCTATATTTCTAGATTCACCAAGTTTGTAATTATCTGTTTCACTTACTGCCTTGCACCTTTTGTTCTTTTGCTAAACTAGCCATGTTAAATAACAGTTAAAAATCGTAAATATAACAGAAATAGACTTTAAAATACAGTCGGGTCAGAGAAATTGACTATGCTACGCGTAGACAAATTTTGCATTATGAGCAACTGTAGTCCATGACATAACTAAGTCAAGACAATAACAAACGAGTGTGCGCCCCACCGCCCCGTGACCGATCCCTCACGTTTGTTCGTAATACTTAATAGTGAACTTTGTTATTTTGAAATAAAATGCAAACCATTTTGATCACTGGCGTGCCCAAGATATTGTGTTCGCGTGCCATTAATGACACGTGTACCACTGGTTCGCCATCCGTGGTACCTACAGTGGTGCGCATGTGAACTTAGGGGAACTGAAACCACGGATTACGAATTACAATCAAAACATCACTGATATACTTCGAGCTTCTGTGGAACATGATGATTTGAGGTTTCCATTCGGTGCAGAAAATGATAGAAAACATTTTGAGAAAATGCTGGCTGAGGACAGCCGGAAACCGAATCACAGTTTGCTTTTTATACGATTTTTAGCCCAAGCGCAGATAAAAGCTTATATATTATATATTATAGATATATTATATCTATAATATATAGAATATTATAATTACTTTTTGATGTGGTTCATTTTTTTGTTGAGATGATTTGTGATTTATTTCAAAATGCCTTTTTACACAGACGATGTTCTGCATACCATTGTTCCAGAACATAAAACACTCAACGCTCTGTCGCCTTTACTAATAATCCTATATTTCTAGATTCACCAAGTTTGTAATTATCTGTTTCACTTACTGGGATATATTTATATATTATCTATAATATATAAATATATCTATATTATATAGAAGCTTATATATTATAGATATATTTTTTATTATCCTACGAGGTACCACTTTGTTTAGACGGATAGGTTTTGATCAAAGAATATGATGGACTTTTTAATAAATATAAAAATACTGTTAACCCAGCATTTCTCAAACTGTGTGGGGCACGCATCCCTAGGGGGCGTGATAACTTTAGATGGGGAGGCGCAAGTATATCGAAAAGTCGAAAAAAACAAAAGATTATTTAAAAAAAATATTAATTTACTGAAAGGAAGAGAAACAAAATGCATCATGTCGTAATAAAAAATACATTTAGGCTGATATATACACTTATAAATGTATCAATATTGCACAATATGTTTTCTAATTAATTTAACAGCGCTAAGAGTTAAGAACAGGTTTAATAATTACCAGTGACTTCATGGATTGTCATATATAATATTACATACAAAATTTAATACTTATCTTGATAATTTGTACAGTTTATAATTAAAGTCGTATCGTAGCTTTAAGTCAAAATATATTATTATTGAATTCAATATATTGGTGTTGTAAGGAGTAAGAGGAAAGGGAGCTCGATAAAAAGTGTGATTGAAAAGAGAGTTGCAAGTATAAAAAGTTTGAGAAGCATTGCGTTAACCGAAGCGGTTATTCTGTATATAAGTAGACGGCATCAAAGAAACTTATAATAAGCTAAACAATTTTTACCATCAATAATGTACCAGCGAAAAATATAACATGTCCTGTAAATTTTGCTTCTAATGTTATGGGCAAGAAAAATGGCTTCTTAAAAATTATGAATAATGGGTTTCATTAAATTCTTATTGCGAATTTTGTTTTTCTCAGAGAAACAAAGTAGGTAAAATTATTTCGTTTGTCCTTAATGATGAAATGTCCTTAGGGTATTCGACTACGTTCGGAACCGTGATTTTGCAAAAGCGTATAAATGTATAATATTTATGATATTTAGTGTCTCTTAAATTAGAATACATGTATAAAACTGTTTTAAGGACATTTTGACAAAAAATTATTTAAATACAATATTTTGGCAAAAAATTAACTTAGAATAACCTTTTTTCAAAATGTTCTCCTTCTGTGAAAAATACTTCTATTAGAATAATATTTTGCCTGTATATAGCTCAGATCTCAGTACAGAGGCCCAACTAGAATTTTTGAAATATATAACTTAGAAGTGGGTTTATCCATGTTTTACGACAACAGATGAGAGAAATTTTAAGAAAAAAAACGTCGATAACTTTTTCAATGGGTTGTAACTCTCAAAATAATGTGAATTTTTCAAAAATCATAGTTGAGCCTCTGTAGAGAGGTCTGAGCTATATACAAGCAAACTATTATTATAATAGAAGCATTTTTCACAAAAGGAGAACATTTGGAAAAAAGGTTATTCTAAGTTAATTTTTTGCCAAAATATTGTATTTAAATAAAATTTTTTTGTCAAAATGTCCTTAAAACATTTTTATGCATGCATTTTAATCTAAGTGATACTAAATATTATGAAAATTATCCATTTATGCGCTTTTTTAAAATCTCGGTTGCGAACGTTGTCGGATACCTTAATGATGAATGATGTAATAAATATAAGCGTCTCATCAAGTTATTTTGGGAAGATCAATATATAGATTATGTGAGGCACATATTTCCCACTAAAGTAAGGTGGAACTCGGAAAAGAATTTGTTTAAAAAGATTTAAAAAAAATAACTCTTCGATATTCTTAGCGAAATGGTTGTGGGCGCTCACAGTTTTCTGCCCTTCGATTAACCTCTGGGGTTTCTGTTTATGGAATGACTGATTTAAGATTCTCGCTATGAGAAAAAAATATGATATTGCGATTAACATTGCTATTTATAGAGATCTGAAGTAAGAAAGGAAGAGGCATATGAGACTGTGATTGTAAGTTGCAGTTTGTAATTGCAGATTAAATGAGGCTTCGCTTGAGTTAGACAGTAGTTTTCCAATATATAAACGAAGTCGTCTTAGAGAAGCAAAAGACTGGACTCATCTTGGTGTTCAAAACTGCGTGGTCGTGACTCAGAATTCTCTGTTAAAGTTAATTGAACATTTATTTTAAATTGGCTCAATTGTTAATTTTCCTCCTATTACATATTTACCATTGAGTGGTTTTAATAAAGTTATTGCTAGTTTTTAAAAATATCATTTTGCAATGTTTGTTTTGACAATGACTGATAATATCTGTTTTTACAGTGCATATCATTCACCCTATAGCTTTAGCTCCGTATCACTTAAACTTTTACAAACTTGGAATTATTTAAGTTTGTTGTAAATTTCTGAAACCTGACACGAGCCATTTGTTGACGGCCGGTGGGGAAACATTAGTGAGTTATTTCGGCTTATATCTTTGAAAAGCTGAATACAGTGGGTGATCGGTTAACGAACAGATCGGTTAACGAACAAATTGGTTAATGAACACTTTCACAAAAGATTTTTGTGTTTGGATAACGAACACATATTCGGATAACGAACACTTTCAAGAAAGAGTTTTTGTGTTTGGACAACGAACACATATTTGGAGATGATCAGGGAGACACCCCTTAAATTATGGACGAAATTTTGACAACTGTTAGAGATCTGGAATTGGAGGTGAACGAGGATGACATAGAAGAGCTCATAATGGGACATGAAGATGAACTGACGATAGAAGAACTCCCAAGAAATTTTGAATGAAGAACACCAAGAAACACAACGAAATGAGTCTCCTTCTGAACAAGAGGAAGACGAAAGAGGACCAATGCCGACATCTGCCATTGAAGATCTTTTTTAAAAAGTGGGATGCTGTCAGAGCAATGGTCTTAAAATGGCACCCAAACCAAGCTGATGTCAGTATGGTTTGGGATCTTTACAACGACAATGTTATTAATTACTTCCGGAAAATCGTGAAAAAGAGAGAAAAGCAATCGACATTGGACATGTTCTTCAACGCCCCATAAGCAAAAAATGAAAAGGACTAATTAATATGCAAGACTATATGTATGAATTATTTTTTAAAAAACTCTTACTAAGAAATTTTATACATTTTTTGAAAGAAATTATACATTTTTTGAAATTTAATTTTTAGGGTCTCCAGAACGAATTAATCGATTTAATATAGAAGTCTATGGTAAATCGATGATCGGTTAACGAAACAATTCGGATAGCGAACATAGTCTTGGGTGAGTGAGTGAGTGAAGATTAACGTCGCACTGTTCAGCTACACGAGGGCTTTTGGCGACGGACCACGTAATTTTGAACCATGGTCAAGTGACGTGGACGACACCTGAGCTGGCACCCCCCTCTCCTAACTACCACACCACACCAACGGAAGGACGTTTCAGCTCTCGACAGATTTAGCGTGCATCGCTGCCCTACACAGCGGGTCTTTAGTGGTACTGGGCTCGAACCCGTGACAAAGCAAGCCACGGTCCGATACCTATACCACTCGGCTACCGCGGCCATGAACATAGTCTTGGAACGGGTTATGTTCGTTAACCGATCACCCACTGTATATCAAATAAACAACTGCAGGGAACAAACACAATTCTGGTCGATGCAAAAGTGAAAAAAAAAACGGTTTCATTAAACTTATTGAATCATGTTAAAAATTTGTTTGCAATAAAAAAGTATGCGTTTTTATCTACTCTATATCTTTTTATACAATATAACATACAAAAAAGTGCTATTGCACCAAACAATTCAGCAAAAGACTTGGAATACGATTTACTATTACAAAAATATTTATTTTCAATTTCGATATTTGATATCTTTGTAGATATTTTTAGTCGCATCCTTTCAAAGAATGAGAAGAAACAAAGTCATGTGACGTATTCCTTTTTTATCTGTGCTCTGAAATGAAGTGAAGCGTGTTAACATCCTGTTGAAACTCGATATGGTCATGCGTTATCTTACAATATTTCTAAAATGGATTTTACGGTGAATTTCTTGACTGAAATGGGGAAGGGGAAAGAAATTTAATGGAATAATTCTATTCAATGCTTCAGTTCTTATTCACTTGCGTTTCTCTAAAAAGCAAATTATTTTATAAAATTATTATTTTTTTTAATGAAGAGCCTTTTTTTATTGTAGAAATGATTTTCAGTACTCCGAGTTAGGGGTTTTTATATTTGTAAAGTGAATAAATTTAGTTTTGATATACCGCTTAGAGAAAATTAGTCAACTGAAATACTTTTAAAAAGTCCTATTTTTCTTTTTTTTTTTATTTTTCGATGAACAATTGTCATGTTTCTGCTGAATAAGTTGAAGTTTGGGACACCGAATATTTAACCGTTTATTAAAAACTATTTATTTATTATTGTTTCAATTAACTATCAAGAAATGTTTTAAACTAAGAGAATCTTAATCCCTAATTCTGAATTTCTAAGACACATAATTCTATCCCACCTGCTTGTGATTGTAACTGTACTAGACATGTCTCTCCCCAGTGTTACCCGATATCCCAGACAAAAGATTATTTTATAGTGCTCCGAAAACTACATATAGTACCTTTGCTATTCTAACTTTAATTGCAGCCCAACGACGAACTCCTGCACTCACTTTGCTAACGTTTAAATAGCACTAAAATTAACATAAATCACGGTTTTTCTACAGGAAACGGTTTTATAAATATACAACAGTTAAGAAATTCCCCCTTCCGAAGGATTAGTCACATACGCGAATAGGACTTTCGCACAATTAAAGTATCCGACTACATACAACAAGTTTTTTTTTTTAAAAATGGAGATTTTTTTGTGGTTTTTAGATTTATTTAGTACATTGTAAGAAAATAAAGCTAAAATTAAGAAGGAAAAAATAAACTATTAATACTAAAATGGGGGAAAAATTGGTGAAAATTGGCAGAAAATTACATAAACGGGGAACGCTCTGTACAAATAGTAAATGAACAAATTCTGAAATTTTCAATTTTGATTTATTACTTTGTTATTCTTTTTGAAGTGATCTGCTGGATAAGAGATATTTTAATTTTTACATAGAAAATCTAGAACACTTTATCTTAGTTGTTATATGAAATTGCTTAAAAAACAGTGATTATATTCACATAAATAGCTGTAAATTTTGTAATAAAACAGTGATTGATAAATCTGAAGGTTAAAACACTTCTACTGCTGTACAGAACATACACACAAAATTTCAGCAAATTATTTTAAAAACTTTTTGAGCAATCGCTGTCCCCGTTTGAGTTTTTCGAAAAAAAAACACATTTCGAATAAAACGCATTTTAAAGTTTGACATCTTATATAAAGTTACGGCGTTTGCTTTTACTAAAACACTTGCAGTTTTTGTTCTAGTGAATGGAAAATAAAAAACTTGGTATTCTTATAAAGCTAATAAGATTGCCTATAAAATAAAATCATAAAAAAATTTGTCAATTTTTAAGAAAAATGATTTTAGGGTAGTCGGATGTCTTAAATTGCAAAAGGGGTTAATTTAATTCATATTTTACGTAATTTTAATTCAACGTTCTTTATATAGATTACAGTCAGATCCTTATCTAACGAAATAATTGCGACAGTACATTTTCTTCGTTAATTAGGAGTTGTTTGTTATATCGGGGTCGAAAAAAATACAGATTCTTTACATTTAGATTTTGGAAATACTATAAGAAGCAGCTACACAAAAAATATCTACAGTTACGCACATTTATTCAACAGCAAAAAATACTATTAGTGGATTATTACGCTACAGTTAATTATAAATTTTAATCTTTTGAATTCCGACTCGAAATAGTTTTTCTCTACATTTTGCAAATAATAAAATACTGTGTCATTTACATCCTGTCGCATAAGGTATTTTTACACAGTTTCCAATGTAAAGCATTAGAAAATGTAATAGTTTTGAAAGGTTTTCATTATTAATTTCTGTATAAAAATCACTATTTATTGGCTCCGACAAATCAACTATTTCCTCAAATTCAGTTGCACAAATAGGCAACCCGTCATAAAATGAAACACAATTGTTAAAAACTTAAAGTATTCTCTTCATTGTGGAGTGGTTTGAGATAAGAAAGGAATTTCCTGTCCTATTCAAAACACGCACAACAGATTACACTCATGACTCATCTGCATTTATAAAGTCTAATAATGGTCTGCATCCTATACCGACGAAATTTTCTACTTGCAAGATAAGTCTTTGTTCGTTCCTAACAAAAAGTATATGTCATTTGAAAAAAAAAATCAAATTTTCTGTAATACAAACTGTTACGTCATCAGCGCACTGTAGCGCCATTTGTAAAAGTAGGCATTGTCTAGCTGTACCCCAACAAAAGCGGGTGCACTAATAAAGTAGGCTTAGCGTTGCGAAAAAGACTGATTTTTTATTCTTTAACCAGTTTTACAGTCCACTCAAATATTGACGAAACATTGGTCCTACGAAGCCAAAGAAAATGGATAAAAAATCGAAAAATAAAAATAACTCCAACGTAACTACTGAAGAGAAATTGAATCGTTTAAAAGATTCAATCAAAGGAACTTTAACTAGGTTAGAGGCTTTTACCTCGGAGAAGACAGTGTCAAAGGATACTAGTGTCACTGAAATCGAAATTAAACTCAAAAAAAATTGAGCAATTACAGATAAATCTAGATAAAATAGCTGAGGATTATTGTGAAATAGAAATTTTCGAAAGCTTGGAAATCATTCAGCTGGACATTGAAGATATAAATCAACGGATCGAGACAACAGAGGTAGGTCTCAAACTTTTAAAGTATTCTTTGAAAAATTCTGAAAATGTAAACATTAATTTAAATGACAATGGTAAAAATAGTATCCGCTTACCTCAAATTCCATTGCCAGAATTTTCTGGTGTAATAGCAGAATTTTCTAATTTCAAAAATCAATTTATTAATTTAATAAGTAATAGTGAGCAATTGAATGATTCGCAAAAACTATACTATCTTCGAGCATCTCTAAAAGGAGAAGCAAAGCTATCGGAGTCGCCTAGCGATAGTTTCGATTCTCTCTTTTCAGCATTAGAAGATCGTTACGAAAACAAACGGCAGTTGATAGATTCTCATGTCCTTGAGATAATTAATTATGAAAAAATTTATAGCGAATCAGCCAAAGAAATGCGCGCTTTAATGGATTGTATCAATAGAAACATTAGAGCACTTAAAGTTTTGAAATATGAGCAGAATGATCTATCAGATATAATTTTAATAAATATAATTCTTCAAAAAATTGACAAAGAATCTAGAAAACAATTCGAACTTTCGTTGAAATCAGCAGAAGTTCCAACATTTGAAGCTATTATGAAATTTTTAGAAAAGAGAAGTGCCGTGTTAGAAAACATTACTCGCATTCCTAGTACTAAAATGATCCATAAAAATACTGCAATGTCAACTAAAGCCAAATCGCTGGTAGTTAATAGTAAAAAAATAACTGCTAAACCTTGTATTTATTCTCTGTCGAAATTCTCATCCTCTTTATAAATGTATTGCATTTCAAAATATGTCTGTGGAGTGCAGAAAGAAATTTGTTAGCAATAACAAACTTTGTATAAATTGCCTCAGATTTCATTCTGGTGCCTGCATGTATAAATAAAAATGCACAGTTAGTGGTTGCAAGGGATTACATAATTCATTGCTTCACGATTCTGCTGAACTTTGCTCTGCAGTTAAAAATCACACTGTAGGGGAAAGGGGGATAGAGACCAATTCGAATCCTACTCGGTTTGAAGGTCAGCCAGAAGCTGCGGTTTTGACTTATGGAAATAAATGTGTTTTATTAAATACATTCATGATTTTCGTTAAAAGTGCTGATGGATATAGAATTAAGTTAAGAGGATTATTAGATAATGCGTCTACGATATGCGTTATGAGAGAAGACAGCAAGAAAGTTGGGATTTAAATTTAGGTCTGCTAACCAATCTATAACAGGCATTAACGGGATTACGCAAGCCTCGAAATATTCAGCAAAAACTGAAATTTCTAATCGGGATTATACTTTTGCACGCAATGTACAATTTTCACTTTTACCTAAAATTACCGATGCGATTCCTGTATCGAAATTAAATATATCGGATTTAAATATTCCAGCTTCAATTGAGCTGGCTGATTCTAATTTCCATATGCCAGGTCAAATAGATATATTGATAGGAAGTGAACTATTTTTTGAAATTTTAAATCCAGAACAACATTATTTGCAGGAGGGAAATGTAATTTTACAAAATACAAAATTTAGCTACTTAGTCACAGGTACCCTTTCTCAGTCACAACAACAAGCCAATTGTTGTTTAATAAGTGAACCAAGCTTAGATATAACAGTAAAGAAATTCTTTGAACTGGAATCACTTCCAGATGATTCTAAGGAAATAACAAAAAGTGAAGAGGAAATTTTTTGTGAGGAACATTTTGTTAGCACCTATAAAAGAGATAAAACCGGAAGATTTATAGTTCGGTTACCCATAAAGGAAAAGGCAGAAACATTATTAGGATATTCCAAAGAGAATGTCAAATAGCCCAGAACTGTTGAAAGATTTATCTGCATCTTCCTATGTGTTTGATAAGGAATTTCAGGATGCTCCAGTGAAAACATTAGGTATGCTATGGGATCCAAAGGTGGATTGTCTCACATACAAAGTAAAGATTAGTGTGACAAAGTCAACTTCTCAAAAAGAGACATGCTTTTAGAAATTGCAAGGCTCTATGACCCTTTGGGCCTGATTGGACCCATTGTTACGAAGGCTAAGATATTCATCCAAGAACTTTGGAAAATAAAATTAGATTGGAGTGAACAGCTACCACTAGATGCAATGGAAGAGTGGATGAACTTCTACCAAAAATTATCTCGAAAGTAAATAACTTCAAAATCCCAAGGTGCATTCTACTTCCTGCAACGATACGGATTGAAATACATGGCTTTTCTGATGCATCAGAACGTGCCTATGCTGCTGTTGTCTACATAAAATGCTTCAACGAATCTGGACAATCTCAAACTAGATTATTGTGCAGCAAGTCCAGAGTGGCTCCTTTGAAAACACTCACCATACCGAGGTTAGAACTGTCTGCAGCTTTACTACTATCGAGATTAGTCAAAAAGGTTGTGCCAATTCTACAATTACCTATTCATAAAATTTGGATGTGGACGGACTCAACGATTGCTTTAGCGTGGATAAAGACTTGAACCTCATAAACTCAAAACATTTGTCAGCAACAGGGTGGCGGAGATCCAAGCACTTTCAAAGGACTATCATTGGAAACATGTGAGCTCCAAGAACAATCCTGCCGACTTAATTTCTAGAGGCTGCAATGTGGATGAACTTTTAAAGAACGAAATGTGGTTCTCGGGTCCAGATTTACAAACTGATAAATACGAGGGCAATCAGCTTTTTCCTGATCCTTCCTACAGAGATGAACTAAAATGTGCTGTGACTCTTTCAATGACTGAGTGTTCTTCAAATTTTTATGATGAACTCTTTAATGTTACAAATAATTTCATAAAATTAATTAGAATTTTTAGCTTTATTTTTAGGTTCATTAATAATATCAAAGCTAAGGAGTCTTGTAATAAGGAGAAATATCTAACTGCAGTTGAGATAAAGAGGAGTACGGAATTTTTAGCTAAAATAGCACAATTAAGTGAGTTTAAAGCAGAAATCGATGCCTTGAAAAAAGGTAAAGGTGTTTAAAAAACAAGTAAGTTAAGGGCTTTAGATCCTTTCTTAGATGATAATTCTTTACTCAGAGTTGGTGGAAGGCTTAGTAATGCTGATTTACCATTTGAAGCAAAACATCAAATAATTATACCTAGTAAACATAAATTTACTAAATTACTTTTTTGAGCATATGCATAAGAAGTTTTTTCATATTGGTGCTCAGGGTTTAGTACATCAAATTAGAATGCAGTTTTGGCCCATTAATGGCAAGGGTATTGCACGAAAAACAGTTCATGATTGCATTGCATGCTTTAGACAGAAGCCTACTGGGGTAGATCAATTAATGGGAAATCTACCATCAGAGAGAGTAACTCCAAGTGCGCCATTTTTAAACTCTGGGGTGGATTTTTGCGGACCTTTTCAAATAAAATTTAAAAATCAGAGAAAGGGGATATTTTCAAAAGTTTATGTTGCGATTTTTGTATGCTTGGCTACAAAGGCAGTGACTGATTTAACAACTGAGGCATTTATTGCAGCTTTGAAGAGGCTATGTGCTGGTAGAGGCCGCATTTCTACATTAATGTCCGATAACGCAACTAATTTTAAAGGCGCAGATGCAGAATTAAATCGTTTCATAAAATTAATTTGTAACAAAAACGAGACATTAGCAAATTATTTTGCTTCAGAAGTTATCCAGTGGAAATTTATCTCACCTCGTTCTCCTAATTTCGGGGGTTTGTGGGAGGCAGGGGTAAAATCATTCAAACACCATCTCTATAGAACTTTAGTTAATAGTAAAATAACTTTCGAAGAATTCGAGACAATAATAATTCAAATTGAAGGTATACTTAATTCACGTCCATTAGTACCATTGTCAGATAATATCAATGAATATGAAGTTTTAACTCCTGGGCACTTTATAAATGGTCGACCTATCAGTGCAATACCTGAGCCCGCAATTTTGGATATTTCAGATAATAGACTATCTAGGTGGTAGTATACAACACAAAATGTGTACAAACTCTTTGGAAACGCTGGAAAAATGATTATCTTAATCATTTACAGCAGAGAAACAAGTGGCAGTTCAAGAAAAATAATGTAGCCGTAGGGTGTTTAGTGCTTTTAAAGGAAAATGATTTGCCTCCCTGCAAATGGGCAATGGCAAGAATCTTGGAGGTTATTTATGGAACTGACGGTAAGGTCAGAGTCGTTAAACTAAAAACTGCCACGGGGGTTCTCACACGTTCATCTCAAAAATATGAATCTTACCAATAGAAAATAATAATATAAATTAAATTGTAATGTGAAGTATATTATATTCTTAGAATATTGTATTTTTCTATTTTTGAATATTGTGTTTTTTTCTTAGTTTAGAATGTTGTGTTTATTTGTATTTAATTCATTTAGGCATTTGTAAACTGTATATAGCAAATTGCATTTTTAAATATATTTTTTGAAATATTGTATATTTCAACGCCGGGCGGAATGTTACGTCATCAGCGCACTGTAGCGCCATCTGTAAAAAATTTGTAAAAGTAGACATTGTCTAGCTGTACCCCAACAAAAGCGGGTGCACGAATAAAGTAGGCTTAGCGTTGCGAAAAAGACTGATTTTTTTTTTTTTAACCAGTTTTACAGTCCACTCAAATATTGACGAAACACAAACCATTAGAAAAAAGTTTCCAGTTGTTGAAACAATTCGTTAATTCGGAGTTTATTATTCGTTAAAAAGGGGATTTTGCCGTCATTTTAATCGGGGAAACAGAAAAATTCGTTACATTCTGAAATTCGTTAAATAGGGATTCGACTGTATTTTGTTTTGTTTATTTATTTACCGTAAAATCCGGCGCTTAGCGCGTACCGGTGTATAATGAGCATCTATACTTTCAAGGTGAATTTTTTAATTTTTAGGTATATTCTCCGTATCACGCACCCCCCTTTTTTTACGAAGTAACCTGCAATGTTCTTAGATATTCTGTTACGTTTTAAAGCCATTTGTTCGAAGTATTATCCAAGGATTTTGAAAAAAATAGTATATTTCTAGAAAAACAACCCTTTAAGTTCATAAGATCTGACATTTCTTTTAAATAAACATTATTCCGATATTTATAGAAATCTAATTTTTCTATGCTCCTCTCTTTTTTTTTTTATTTTCGAAGCTAACATTTTTATACCCGGCGTATAACGCGCACCCGTAAATTTCGATATTATTTTTTGTGCTAAAAGTGCGCGTTATGCGCCGGATTTTAAGGTAGTATTTCATATGCATTCTTTTGAAACGTATTAATTGCTTAATATATATGCGGAAAAACAATTTATCGACTTAAAAATTTAATCGAAATTATCAATGGTCTTACATTGTAGCTACTTATTTTTAGACTCAATTTCATGACGATCATTAGATTGACTATAGATATGAAGCTTTTAATCTACCTAAGACTATAATGGCCGTTGCTAAACGACGGTTGCGATAGCTGATTAATTCTGATGAAGGCTCATCCTTGGGATGAATTCTACTTAATTCCCCTGAAAATCCATCATGCGAAGTAATGGGGCTTGTTGTATGCTAAATGGAAATGAGCATCCAATACTTCCGTGATTTGTTACACATATTGGAAGGGAATGTGACCCTTAGATCAGGTATTCACATTGTTCAGTGTACGTATGTAAATGTAGAGCGCCCTCTAGCGCTCAGAGTGTCTTACTATTCTGTGTAACCTCTGACTCCATCGAGTAAGGAGTCGAAACGAGCGAGCTGAGCAACAAGTAATAAAAACTACAGTCCACTTACTGAGAGAGAACTTAATCTTGAGTTTTTACTTGTGTACCCAACATTCTGGTCCTGTCTCAGCCGGAGCGACCTATGCATTGAAAATACGAGGTATGTGCTGTAGTTTTTTGACTTTCGTTAAAAAATCGAACTTTAAACTTTAACGATGTTTAAAGGAGCAAAAAAAGAAGACTTGAGGCGAATCGCTTCTGAATTAGAGTTGTGTGTGAGTGATAAATTAACTGTTTTAGACTTCATGGATCTTATAAAAAACTGTGATAGATACAAAAACGATCCTGATTCAGTGCATGAGTTAGCAAATTTAATTATCGAAGAAAGGAAGTATGACGAAAGTCAACAATTAGAGCTAGAAAAATAAGAGAAAAGTCTAAGCTTGATTTAGAGATAGCGAGAATACGAGCAAATGATAAAGACAATAATACTGAAGTTAATTGTAATGATTCCTTTTCTGTGGATTCTTTAATTAAAAGTATCCGCACACTTACAGTGAAAATTCCCGACAAACCTGAGGGATGGAGTTTCTTTTTTATCATTAGAACGTGCATTTGTAGCCAAAAGTGTTACTGATAAATTTAAGCCTGAGATTTTGTTAAATTTATTAGGAGAAAAGCTGCAAATATCATTATATATCTGAAAGATGAGGATCTTAAAAATTATGATAAAATAAAGTCCATAATACTCCAGCAATTTGAGCCAACTCCTCAATCGTGTTTAGAGAATTTTAAGAAAGCAACACGGCAAAATTGTGAATCCCATGTCCAGTTTGCGAGTAGATTAACAACAAATTGGGAATACTATTTAAAATTGAGAAATGTTTCAAATTTCGAGGTATTAAAACAATTAATAGTTTCAGACAAAATATTTAGTACTTTAGATAAAGAAACCGCATCGCATATTAGTGTCAGACAAGCAGATAAATGGTTTGATCCTTTAACATTGGGAAAAGAAATTGATTTATTTTATTCATCGCGAGGAAAACCACTGAGTGAGAAAATTAATTATTGTCGCAAAAATCAAAATTCTAAAAATATGTCCAGAGTATTTTTCTCAGATGTCAAGGGAAAAAAAATGTGTTTTGTGTCAATCTGATAGTCATTTTTTAAATAAATGTCCTCAATATAAGCAATTATCAGTAAATAAACGGGTAGAACTTGTTAAAAATAATTCCTTGTGTTTTAATTGTTTAAATTTGCATAGAGTCAAGTTTTGTAAATCTAAAGTTCTTTGTAAATGCTGCAAAAAAAAAAGCATCATTCTTCCTTGTGTTTCTCTGGAGACCCAAATTTTACGAGTGAAAGGGTCATTCAACCTTCTTCATTGGGGGCAGAAAGAGCCGGAAACAGAGGAATCCTCGATGGGTCAACTTTCAGCGAAGGCGTCTGTGTTCAAACCCATAAATTACATAGGGGAGATTTCGAAAGAGGTGTCTTCTCAGGGTTTAGATCTGTTTACTGCAACGAGTTACGTAAAATCGAAATCCGTTTTACTTGCAACCGCGATTTGTTTCATTAGAGATTCCTTTGGGAAAATGCAGGAAGTCAGAGCACTGTTGGACGGTGGTTCAACAAGCAATTTTATTTCGCAACAGTGTATGAATAGACTCAATTTAAAAGAGAGAAAATAAACATTTTAGTTTCAGGATTAAATAATTCAGAGTTAACGATTAAATCGCGCGTTAATGCAACAATTGCAAATAGAGGAAATAGTTATGAAACTAATGCAGACTTTTTTGTAGTGCCGCGAATTACGGATATGATTCCTTCTCAACCATTTAACGTTAGTTTGGGTAATTTCAGTAGAGAGAAATTAGCGGATGAAAATTTCAACATTCCGGGAAATATTGATTTATTGTTAGGAGCAGAAATCTTTTATGAAATTCTTTTACCAGGACAAACAAATCTTTTAAATACAAAATTAATTTTTCAGGATACAGTCTTCGGCTATATTGCGAGTGGGAGTATTCCAGTTTCTAGTGAAAATAAACCTCACTGTGGGTTAATCAAAGATAATGTCGATTTAGAAAAGACAATGAGGAGATTTTGGGAAATCGAAAATGTTGAACCTGAGACAATAAAAAATAAGGAAACGATAATTTGTGAGGAGCATTTTCAAAAAAATCATACTAGAGATAGTACGGGAAGATATATAGTATCTATGCCATTTAAAAAGGATCCAAATTGTTTAGGCCAGTCAGAAGATATTGCCCTTAAAAATTAAATTCTTTATGGAATAGATTAAAGCGTGAGCCTAACTATTTAAAATTATATAGAGATTTTTAAAAGAGTATAAAGAGCTAGGCCATATGCAAGAGGTAGATGAGAGAGAGGAGTGTGGAATGTATTTCATACCACATCTTGGTGTTTATCGCTCTGATAAAAAAAAACAAGTAAATTGAGAGTAGTTTTTAATGCGTCGAGTGCAACTACAAACGGTTATTCTTTAAACTCTCTACAATACAATGGGGGAGTTGCTCAAAATGACCTTTTTTCAATAATGGTTCGCTTTAGAAAGCACATATTTGCATTCATTGCGGATGTGCAAAAAATGTATCGAATGATTTGGATTAATCCAGATCAGCGTAAACTTCAGCGCATTCTGTGGAGAGAGAACATGGACGAACCAATAAAAACGTTTGAGTTGTCAACTGTGACCTATGGAACAACGAGTGCACCATTTTTAGCGACACGTACGCTAAAACAATTAGCCCTAGATGAAGCAGGGAATTTTCCATTAGGGTCTTCAGTTGTGATGAGTGACATGTACATTGATGATATACTTACCGGTGCAGAGACCTTATTAGAAGCAAAAGAACTGAAAAATCAACTGATGAATATCTTCGCTAAAGGAGGTATGGTTTTGCATAAGTGGTGCGGAAATAATACGGAATTGATTGAGGTTTCCGAAAATTATGATTTTCAGATTCATCAGAGATAAAAGTGTTGGGTGTTTATTGGAACCCCAAGCATGATTGCTTCTCCTTCAGAGTAAAAATAGACTTGCACGAATTAAATACCAAACGGGATGTTTTGTCAACCATCGCCAGGATATATGATCCTCTAGGTCTTTTAGGTCCTGTGGTGGCGAAGGCGAAAATCTTCCTTCAAAAATTATGGATGTTAAAGATTGATTGGACAGATTTTCTTCCAGATACAATCAATAGAGAATGGAGACAATTTGTCGAATCACTTCAGGTAGTAAATGACATCAACATCAATCGATGCATTGTGGTAGAGCAACCGGAAGTGATCGAGCTGCATGGATTCTCCGACGCGTCCCAGTCAGCATATGGAGCTGTCGTCTACTGCAAATCCATAACCTCAGATGGAAAGATGCTTGTGCATCTTATTGCCAGTAAATCCCGAGTTGCGCCTACCAAGCAAACAACGATTCCCAGACTTGAGCTATGTGCCGCTGTGCTGTTAGCAAAATTAGTGCATCGTGTCAAGCAAGCTTTGAAATTAAATGTGACTAATACTTTTCTTTGGAGTAACTCCATGATAGTTTTGTCATGGATAAGGAAGGAGTCATATCAACTAAAAACCTTTGTGGCTAACAGGATTGCTACAATCCAGGAGATGACTTCCAGTGAGCAATGGCGTTATGTGGCAACAGAGGACAATCCTGCCGACTTCGTTTCCAGAGGAATGGATTCTCTAAAACTTAAAACCTGTGAGTTGTGGTGGAATGGTCCTAAATTTCTGATGAGCAACCAGTACCCACAACGACAAATTCCTGTTGCAGTGATCAAGGATCCAGGTGAACTTAAAAACTAGTGACTTTTCTAACTTTTTTCTTGATTCTGCTACTAACTCTTTTGTAAATAATTTACTTAACCTTAGTAATGAGACTATTTTAAAATTATTCGTGTCTTAAGTTTTATTTGTAGATTTGTTTATAATTGTAAGAGCAAAGAAAGCAAAAGAATTGGGCCTCTAGATTTAGGAGAATTAAAAAAAGGCTGAACAGCTTTTATTGAAATTAGTACAAAAGGAAGAGTTTAAAGTAGAGATGAATGGTATTCAAAATTCTGCCATGGTACCTTCCAACAGTCGAGTAAAAACACTCAATCCATTTATTGATAGTGAAGGGATTTTGAGAGTTGGAGGTCGATTGAGAAATAGTGATATTAATTATAACCAGAAATTTCCAATTCTTTTGCCTTCGAAACATAAATTGACTTATTTAATAGTTGAGTATTTTCATAAAAAGTTTTTACATAGTGGTCCACAAACCTTGTTATATCAGATCAGGCAAAATATTTGGATATTGAATGGCCGTAATATTTGTATAAAAGTTGTTCATAATTGTGTAATTTGTTGTAAGGCCAATCCTACTTGCACTGATCAAATAATGGCTGACTTGCCAAGGGATAGAGTTATCAAAAACTATCCATTCAATGTGTCAGGTGTGGACTTCTGTGGCCCCTTTTACATTAAGTATAAAGGGCAGAGAAAAGGTGTATATAACAAAATCTATGTTTGTATATTTATATGTTTCGTTTCTAAAGCTGTGCACTTAGATATTGTGACTGATTTAACCTCTAATGCATTTATTGCTACACTTAAGCGTTTTATATTTAGAAGAGGTAAATGTGCTAAGTTGTATTCTGATAATGCAACAAATTTTGTGGGTGCAAATATAGAACTTAAAAAAATGTTTAATTTGGTGTGTAAACCTGATGAGGCACTTGCAAGTTATATGGCCTCTGAAGGAATAGATTGGAAATTCCTCCCCTAGAGCCCCAAATTTTGGAGGTCTCTGGGAGGCAGGCGTTAAATCTTTTAAGTTCTATTTAAAGAGAGTAGTAGGTAACATTAGATTAACATATGAAGAGTTTCTGACCGTGATTATCCAAATAGAGGGGATGTTAAATTCTCGTCCTCTTGTCCCATTATCTTCTGACTTAGATGATTTAAATGTATTGACTCCTTCTCATTTTTTGATAGGTAGATCAATTACATCAATTGTTGAGCCTGATTTAACTAATTTAAATGAAAATAGGTTGGATAATTGGCAGAAAATTACAAAAATAATTCAATTAATTTGGAAAAGATGGAGTTTAGACAATCTAAATAGTTTGCAGCAGAGAAATAAGTGGCATTTCGAGAAAAAGAATGCTAAAATTGGAGATATGGTTATAATAAAAGAGGATAATTTACCTTCATGTCAATGGTCATTAGGTAGAATCAACAATATTTATCCAGGAAAGGATTCTAAAGTAAGAGTAGTGGAAGTCAAAACCACTAGAGGTATATTTAAGAGACCCATTTCGAAACTGTGCATTCTACCAATTGAAACAGTGTGTGTGTGAAGTAGCATATATAACCCTTCAGATAGTAATGTTTGTGTGTAGAATAGTATTTTTTTTAAAATTCTGTGTGATTTATCAATTGCTTTATACATTGTCTTCATTTGTATGTTGTTTTGTTTGTATTTTGAAGTATTGTATTTCTGTGTGTTATCTTTATGATTATGTTCTATGTAAATCTTGCATGTTGAAAAACATTGCAAGGCCGGGTGGCATGTTCAGTGTACGTATGTAAATGTAGAGCGCCCTCTAGCGCTCAGAGTGTCTTACTATTCTGTGTAACCTCTGACTCCATCGAGTAAGGAGTCGAAACGAGCGAGCTGAGCAACAAGTAATAAAAACTACAGTCCACTTACTGAGAGAGAACTTAATCTTGAGTTTTTACTTGTCACCCAACACACATCATCACTTGAACAATGTTTAAATATATGAGACCATCCCCGAAATAGCCCTCAATTAACTTCTTGTCACTTATTAATTCAAATAAATTCTTTTTGTATGTTGAAAGGAAATTAGTTTTAGCATCTTATTGCTCCATTTATTTCAAGAATTTAAGACTTTTTTTTGGTCATTTTTGCGCATAAAAGAATAAAAACTTTGATGAAATTCTATTAGGTAATTCTTGAATTAAACTAATTCTGCTAAAAGGAAAAAAATACTGTCTTTTATTCGTTCGAAAAGTAATTAAAATTGTTAAGAACGGGTAACTGATGAGATAAATGTACTATTCCTTCCTTGTGTGCGCACTGTCTCATTTCTTGGGGAGATGTAATTTCTTTACTAATTCAGTAACCATGGGGTAATTTGTATGAGCAAATTAATTAAAACCATCTAAGACACTAATCTCTTAAGAGAAATAGTACTTGAATGCCGAGGAATTAAGTAAAAGTATTCAATTCAACCATTATAAAACGATTTATAATTAAATTATAATTAGACATTTTTAGCTATACGAAATATTCTTAGAGTAATTAGATTAAAGTTCGAAAATTTTAAGAACTTTTTCTTTTGTCTAATAAGTCACTTTTTTTCTAGAATTGTGCAATACTAAGCAGAAAGTGATGAATTTATGTATTTTAAATTGCATGTATGCCCCATTGTTGGGATGTTATCTTATTCATCAAGAAGCCACACCATGGCATGGGATAACAAAAAATCCTCAATAAATTTTAATTCGCAGAAACCGAATAATAATAACTCTCATAGTCATATCCGAACCTGTGAACCTTTGACTATTCTTGTAGTGTAGGCAACAATGAATGATCAGTTTTTAAAAAAATAATTAAATATTGCAACAAAATATAAACCAGTAAAGAACGAAAGCAGTTTTAATTAATTAAAATTATACTATTAAAGTTATCTCTGTCAAATGTGTAAGCGGATCTAACCAGGCTTAAGTTCAGCAATATTAGCATAAAATATAGAGTAAAGCTTGAAAGTGTGTACACTAGCGCGCCTCTTAAGAAACACATGCATTTTTCAACCTTCAGTCATGAAGTTGATGAGAAGAGCTTCCTAAGACTAGTACAGAAAAAGCAGTTAGGTAGAAAGGTGATGCATATACATTAAATATTTTAAGATTTTACCTGAATAAGAAAGTGAAAAATCGTACGTTTATAATGAAGAAAGAAAGAAAAAGACTACGAAAATATCAGTATGCCTTTACTTGTTGTAGAATTATCGGCAAAGTTGAAGAAAGGTGAAGTTTGACAACTATTGCATACGAATTTGGAATTGACAAAAGTGTAGCTTCATGAACTTGGAAAGCCTTTCAAATGAAAAGTACAGAAATAAGAAATGTTGGAATGTGGAAAAGGTCGGCAAAGAGAAACAATTTTCAAGACATAACCGGTATATCGCTCTTCAGCCGAGAAAAGACTGAAACCAGACATCGGGCAACATTCTTCATCCTGCAGGTGACAGTACGAATTAGCTTGGCGAAATTCCCCGAAGGGACGATAGATGGCGACACCACCTATCTCCACCTCTACAATTTAGGCATCGAACTGAAGGGGAGGGACATATTCTCCAGTTCCCTGCACTTGTGATACACCCCACAAGACTTTCGGACCCACTGATTTAACAAGCACGTACTCCGTGTGTACTCGGAGGGTATTTGGTGGCATCGAACCCATGCTTTCCAGTCAGAAGTCCGTTGCTCTAACCACTAAGCTACCCACGGAGTGCTTGTATCGGGGAAGCACTGTGTTAAATGGACGAACGGAGCTCCTTATCTTCAAAATTGGCCCACTTAACGGATATTACTACTGAAATGAAATTATTCATCAACACACACACACACACATGCGTCTCTCTCTAAAGATTAAATTCTTTAAAAAAATGAAAAACTAACAATTAAATTAATAACTAAAGACTTCAGAATAAATTTTAGTGGATGATAATGCACTTCCACGCATGACTTCTGCTTTTAAACAGATTCTAGAAAGTGAGGATCTCAATAGAATGGATTGGCCTACGTGATCCCCTGATTTAAATCCCATCAAACATGTGTAGAAAGCTTTGAGGAAATGTTTCTTAGCAAGATATTATTCTTCGGTGAACACCAGATTGCTGAATCGATTCTCATTGAAGCAAAAAACTCTTAGCTCTAGAACTGCTGGATAATTTGAAACTGAGTTTGTATAGACGTTTTCAAGTAGCCATTACAGTTAGTGGATGTCATACCTGTGACTACGAGTTCTTGTTTTGTTATTCTTCCTCATGGTAAGACTTTTTTTATTTACAAACACCATTCTGTATTTCTTTGTTCCATACTATACACCTACAAATCCGTTTTTGGCAACTATGCTTTTATCAGTAATTAAGTACAACATTGTGTCCCTATAATGTGAATTTCATGTCACCCATTTAATTTTTTTTTCTAAATCATCGCCGAAAATGACAAGTTGCTTAAGTTGTAAGCACTGATATATGTTATAATTAAAACACGCAATTGGATTCATTGAAAGTTGGAATCATACAGAGAACGAAATAATAATGCTTATTATTTATACATCTGATTAATTTGCTAGCTGAGATAGAAACTTAAATTAAAATTACCTTTTAGGAGTAAAATAATTACAACTCTAATTTAATTAATTCCGTCATATCTAAAACCTACAAAAATATTTTATTTGTTTTAATTAATTTTATTAACTCATGCCAAAGGACTGGTGCAAGTAGTGTACCAATACATTTTTTAGAATTCATTAAGAAACAAAATTAGAAGCAGTAAGTTCTTATATTTATGCATGTATAAGAAAAAAAGTATTCTAATTCCTTTCTTTCACTTAAAACGGAGAATTAAAGAAATTATTTAAGCAGTGCAAAAATAAATGTACGGGAAAAAAGCTGCAATGTAATTGAGACTAATTAAAAGAAAGTGAAAAAAATTATTTAAGTCACACAAAAAACACACATTTTCACACCTTACAGATCCTTGAAATAATAAAAGTTTAAAAGAGTATAAAAATCCCACAGGCGCGCGTATTTCTTATTTAATACTTTCTTGAAAGAAGAAACATTTTTGTTTGACTTATTTTTTCTTTTTGAATTAATTCTGGATCTTTGTAATTTCCAAGCTGTATTCTGTGAATATAATTGTAATGCAAATTTCTTCGTTTGCTTGTGGTTTTGATAAAAAATTCAAGTTTTGTGAAATTATACAAAGAAGTGTTTTTTTGTCTATATAATTAAAAAACTTTTAACTCCAAAATCTTAAGTAAAATGATGTAGATTATTTCTTTACAATTTATGAGCACATTTTAAAGACAACCATTTGAAATTTAGAAACATTCGATGATGAGAACGATTTTTAGCATTTGAAAAATAAAGTTATATTTTACAAGTTTTTAAGACTAAATTTTTTTATAATGATGATTTTCTGGCAGACGATTATTATATTTTCCTTGGTTTAAATACTTCCTGAATACGCTCTACAAAATAATGCTTGTTTAAATTATTGTTGCTTTTTTGTTGAAATTAATTGAGTTAAAACATATAACTTACTTAATAAAAGGAAATATCATGCATTATTAATTTCAAACAATGCTTATGTTTCCTCCTTAAAAATTTATATTTCTCACTGAATAATTTTGTTTCGTAAAAAAAATAACATATTTTAAAATGAAGTAAAAACAGTTGTATTTTTATTTTTTCCCAAGTATAAATAGTACTAAATCCACAAAGTTACTTATTGGCTGTGAAAAGGAAGCTGTGACACCATGGTAGTCTATGTAGTCAGCTGATTATTGTTTCCAACCTATGTGTATGTCTTGCAGACCACCATTCGACATGATTGCAGCTTCTGAATGGTAAATTGAGCTGGGCTTTGAAAGCCCACCAGAGTTTATTTAAATTTTGAACCAAAATTATTACATAAATGTGGTAATTATCAAATGTTCTTATGTTTCATTTACTTTCATCATCATTATTATTTTTACAAAACTAATTTTTTTTACTTTAAACTCACTTTAAGATAAATTAATGATTAATTTCTGCATTTGCTATGTTATAAAATTATTTAAGCTAATTGTCTTGTGCACGAAGATGCAAGATACCGAAATAAATAAATGTTTTTTAATAAAAGTTCATCTCAAAATTTATGCATTGGAATTTTTGATATTATTTTACTTAGCTTTGATGCAATTCAGAATGAACGAATGAGACGTTTTTTTCCTGTAATTCAGTTTTCAAATCCAATTACTTTGTTAATTTGTTTAAGATGCGTATAAACTTCAAAGAATCCTTTTTAAAAAAGAATTGAATAACAAGTAGTATTAATTAGTTTTGCTGTGTTTAAGTGTTTTCTTCGAATATAATTTCTAAAATGTTTTCGCTAACAGTAAAACATCTGAAATAGAACTATATATATCTCAGAACGAGCCTATGCTTTGTTTCTTTTTCAAATAATAAAGAACAGTCTTTAAAAACAATGAAATAAATCAATGGGGCATTCATATACAAAATATATTTCATTCTGAATAAGAAACTGCGAAAGAGGCTCTCAGGATGGGAATGAAAATCAATGAGAATAAGACCAAATATGTGCCTTGCACTAAATCATGTTCTAACAATTTCCACTTTAAAATTGAAGAGTATAATTTTGAAGTTGTTGACAGCTTCTCTTATTTAGGTATAGAAATTAACAATAGAAACGACTATACTACTGAAATCCAAAATATTATAGCTAATAGATTTCTTAATGGAATACGATCAGTGGCGCACACAAGGGGGGCCTGGGGGTCATGGCCCCCCCCTCAAGCCCTTGATTTTTTTTCGGATTGATTATAATTATAAGTATATAGAACGTAAAATTTAATTAATTATTTGCTATTAATGATCTATTTTATTAATTAATGCTAATTATTTATTCAATAATTAGTTTTTTACTGTGCTTTGTTCCCGAAAATCGACAAAATCAAAAGGAGCATAATATAAGACTGGTGAACTTTCGACCCCGGAGCCCCCTTGAAAAATTCCTGTGTGCGCTACTGAATACGATAATACACTGCTGGACAATTGCTAAGGACGGATCACAAATTATCTATGTAGCATGACATTAAGCGAGACATGAGGCTTAGTAGGATAAAATATAGTTGCCACACTGTTCAGACATTAGAATAAAGAATATGTATTGTTCTGGAAAGTACAAAAGCTGTGAAACATCTGAAAGAAAAAAAATGTTCATTTGATCTGCGTACGGAGAAATGGAACAATGCATCTAAAAGTCAGCAGGCACCTTAAAGAAAGGTATCAGTACGGGATATGTCCACTGTGGAGTGTGATGCAACATTCCACATGTCGTACCATACTTTGCACAACATTATCCAGAAGCTGTTGAGGCAATTTATCCCATTCCTCTGTTAGTGCACGGATGAGGGTGTTCTTGTTTGTCGGAGGATAGTTTCGATCAGCAACTTGCCTCCCCAAAGCATCCCACACATTTTCAATGGGGTTTAGATCTGGAGAACGCGCTGGCCATACGAGGCGTTGAATACCCTCGCTGTCTAGACAATCCTGAACAGCGAGTGTTCGATGACATGTTGCGTTGTCGTCCATAAAAACAAATTTATCACCGACAGCACCACGGAAAAAGACGAACATGAGGAAGTAGAACTTCATCATTTTTTTCGTTGGCCTGTCATAGTCCCATTCGCAACCACATGTAGGCGCGTGCGGCCATTGATCATGATGACGGCCCACACCATGATACTGCATGTCGAATACCGGTCCTTTTCCTGGATATTTTCTGGACGATAAGCAGTACCACTCTCGCGCCAGATCAGTTGGCGTCTACAATCCGATGACAGACTGAACCTACTCTCATCTGGGAATAGTACGCATGCCCAGTCCTGTTCAGTCCAATTGTGATGCTCACGACACCATTGCAAACGGGCAGTACGGTGCTGTCTGGTCAATGGGACACACACAACTGGTCTGCGTGCGTATAGTCCTCCCTCCCCTCAAACGTCTGGCAACAGTTTTTCGGGAGATCTGCTTTTCTGAGGCAGCAAGAAACTGATTTTCCACCTGCTGAGCTGTGGTGCGCCTGTTCCTTTTTGCTGATCGGACGATATATCTGTCTTCTGCAGGCGTTGTACTTCTAACACGACCTCCCCGTGCCGTCTACTACACATTCCAGTAGTTTTAAATGACTTCCACAGCCGTGAAACAACGCTGTGAGCGATGTCGAACTCCCTGGCAACATCTGTTATTTTTCGCCTTTTTCTTCGATCTTTCCAATAATTCGGCCACGCATAAAATCATCTATGTGATGTCGGGAAGACATGCCAAAAATTTTAAGTTCGTCTATTAAATCTTTCCTGTAAAACTTTGACTTGAAACAACAACTGTCCACACGCGTCAAAACCTTTAAAGCTTTATGAACGCTATCACGTGATGAACAGACGTGGAAAAAAAAAAATTTGCATACTCATACTTCTTCTTACTAATATCCCGCACTTATTCTAATTTTCCACATTTTGCTTCCTTTCATTTTGTGGTTGCTGTGGATGATAGTGTTATCCGTCCTTAGCAATTGTCCAGCAGTGTATATGAAATCGAATGTAATCAAAAGAAAAACAGAGAGAGAGAGAGGAGAGAGAGGTTCTATTGTATAAAAGTTTTTTAAGATCAGTATTAACTTATGCATGTGTGAAACTTGAACCATATCTCGAGCAGATGAGAGCATGATAAGAATCTACGAAAGGAAGATTTTAAGATTTATATTTTTGAAAGAATTTAGGAAAATGGAATGTGGCGAAGGCAGATCATGTTGTCAGAATAGATGAAGACCACACTACTAAAAGGTATCCAATACCCAACCAATTGGCTGACGAATAAAAAGTAGCCCCAATCTTAAACGGATAGATGGCCTAGAAAAAGAACTCCTAGTTTTCAGATCAATGAATTGGAGAACCCTAGTAGGAAGAAGGCTGGCCTGGAAATGGCTTCTTAAGAAAGCCAATGCCCAGCCTAGGCTGTCGAGCCACTGAGGAAGAAAGGAATAAGAAACTGCAATAGAGTGAGAAAAGTTTAGTAATCTATATAGATACATCTATTCATCTATGTATATTTCTGTACCTATATATGTCTTTCTCTTTATATAGGAGTATATGTTAGTATCAGTAGCGCACACAGGAATGTTTCGGGGGGGGGTCCGAGGTGAAAAGTTCAGCATTCTTGTATCATGCTTCTTTTGATTTTGTCGATTTTCGGGAACAAAACACAGTAAAAACCTAAATATGGAATAAATATTTAGCATTAATTAATAAAATTAATTCATTAATAACAAATACTAATTAAATTTTACGTACTATATACTTAGAATTATAATCAATCGGAAAAAAATCAAGGGCCCCCCTTGTGTGCGCTACTGGTTAATATTCTTACCTTCAAAATACTCTACTAAATAATATTTTCAACAATATCTAAAAATTATTTTATTTTCCAGTATCTAATGGGTTTTAAAATGATTTTTTGTTGAAATCGCGTGATCTTTTTTTATTAATACACGTTCATAAGTTATTTATTTCATTTTTATTGCCGAATTTTTATTTCTTCTTGGGACACAATGCTGTGATTTATATTTTTAAAATGTTAGAGTCCCTTTTTTGGTTTAATTTTTAACAAGCACGCTTGTAAAAAAAACAATAGCTCAAAATTCTGAAAAAATTAGTAAATACTGTGTATGTTGTATTTCACACAAATATTAAAAATGCGATGTATTTTTTTAAAAGAATAAAAAGCATGATTATATATAATTTTATTTGTATTCTTGTGTTTCGGATTGTTTCTTTGAAATCATTGAAAGTACGATTGATTTATTTATATTCCTGCGTTTAAAATATATTTTTATCAGATAAACCGAGATTAAAAAGTTTTCCATACTTACGAATTTATTAAAATTTATAGCTTAAATCGTAAAATAGAAAAATCGTTTGATATTTTACTTAAAATATGAATCTTAGATGTGATACTTAGGTTAAATGAAATTCTTACTTACAACAAAGTTTTCTTCTTTTTCGAAAAGTCTGAAATTGCTCAACTTTCAATGTGCTGTATTTATTCTACGGTGCTAATAATAAAAAAGGGAAGAAAAAAATTCTTCTAAAATCGATGCTTCTTAACGGCATGACAAATTAAGAATTCCCTGCTAAATTTTTGGAAAATCAGTTTGTTAATGCTTTAATTCAGTGAGAAATAGTGTGGTTGACAAAATGTGTATTTTTTAAAAATTAGATACAATGTAATTTCAATAAAAAAAATAACCTTTTGATTATGCCCGTTAATCATAGAATAATACAAAGATTTAATCTTTATGATTCTCAGTCGACAAAATCAAGTCTTCATCTTTTGACCTCTTTTAATATTTTAGTTAAATACTGATGCTTTGAAATCTAATTACCCACGACTATTTACGGTGGAATTGAGCGTCTTTTCACGTTTTACAACATTCGTTTATAATTTTATCTAGCTCATGAAAGCCTAAAACGCCATTTAATGCGCATTTCTGACTCTGTAATAATTTTCTTATGCTTTTTATCACCTGTTCATTGCAATTAAATGTCATTATTACCTGTGAAGATTACTTGCAAATCCTGGTCCTTAAAGAAAATGCTCATCTCGAGCATACGAAGCATCAATTCCGGATTTCATCAAATCATCTGATATAACATTTTTACAAAGTTTAATAAGCCTGAGTTTTAAATTTTTTTTTTTTTTTTTTGATTATAAATATTTTTATATTAAGTTGTAATGAAGTGGGTAAGTTTTATAAAAGTAAAAATGTGTTATTTAAGAGCTAAATTTTATTAATTAGCGTTTTAGACCAATGTTTCTTTGTGTAAAATGTATAGAGTATGTAAAATATATACAGCAATATATTTATTTGCTTTAGTTTATATACATTTAAAGTATTCTAGTATACTTGCTTCAGCAACAAAATTATCTAGCTAGTCAAGATTTAAGTAAGAGGAAATACATATAGTGATGGGAGGCCGCCGGTCCCCAAGATACAATTGCAGTTTTTATATTTGACCTGTTTACAGGAAACGGATTTCTAAGGAATTTGGGGGTGCCTCAGGTCAACGGACTCTATGGCGGGCAAAGCTGTATCCTTGCACAGCTTGTTGGCCAATCGGAATGGTAAAATTTACCGCCAGAATTTTGAAGCGGATGTTTTCCGAGTGGTGCGGTCGACCTTAAAAGGGTTGGCGCGTGAATTCTCGGGGCTTTTTACCTTCTTACGTCTGCCAGTAAAAACCTCCAGTCGGGAAGCGAACTCGGCCCGAGGTCACCCCTCCGTCGCTCCTCTCCTCTCATTTCAGATAAGTAATACCCTTGTAAATTTTAAACGTTCCTTTTATCAATATGTTAATCAATAAAAATTAATTGTTACCACTATACGATCGGACTGTTCATTTAGTGTAATGTTAATTTGTCAATAGAACTTAACTAATTTTAACTTAAGTCATGATGCGATGTTAACTTAAGAACCTGGAAAGTTGAGAAATTAGTATTTTTGGTTAAAGAAATAAAAATAATTAAATAAGTTATCATCAGCGTCGCATCAATAGTTAGGAGTGCTGTTACTTTTGCAATTGAGTCCACATCTGTGTATGTATATGTACCAGAAAAAAGTAACTCTATCCCTCACTCATTCATCACAAAACCTCTCAAACCTTTATATCTACATCCTCGACATGGGTTCTGCATGTTTCTTCTATCGAGTAAATATGGAATTTTGCTGAAATCGACTCTCTAGGCCAGAAGAGGGTGGACTTTTTGAGGGTACGGGCTATTTTTGAATTTTTACGCAGTGACGTAGGTGTGGTGAGCTGAAAAAAAAGAGGTCTGCAATGTTTATTATAACTAAAAAATAAATACGGAATATGTATTTACTTACATAACTACAATGAAAAAATTACTCTTTTAAAACCTCATTTAAAGCAAAACTCAAAATACAGATGTAATATTAAGAACCACAAATACACTCATATCCAAAACTAAGGACACAAAAATAAAACCTGTGAAAACTGATGAGCTAATTACTGTGTTGCCATGAAATTTGGCACAAAGACATATCACTATGTAAGGAAGAATATAGCAACATAACAATATGGGAAAGTTTTTAATTGTGAATTAAGATACAAGTCATATCAAAAAGTGCGAAATCATGAATCAGAGGTAAAGCATTTAACTCGAGAAAAGTTTGCCTAATATGGAATGGGACTACTGTGAACTGCTGTACAAGCCTTAAAACGAGCTGTCATACTTTTTATGAGGGTATCAATAAGTATTTGGGGCTACAAAGTCTATTTTTCCGAAAGTGGGACTTTTACTTACTGGGGAGTCCTGAGAGGGGAGTTACTCTGAGAAATGGCTTTTCCTAGATCATTCTAAACATATTTAATATAATTGTGATCCGGAGACCACGAGGGCTAATCATACGCCGAATATCCGCACAATCATGACACTCACACACAATGTGAATCTCTTGTGTCCATTATCGACCATAAAATTGTACTCCGGGCACATAGTACCCAGAAAAACCTCACATAGGCTTCCAGGATCTCACCCCTATGGCGCAGTGAGTTGACAGTATCCGCATCGAAAACGTAGAGTAGTGTACGACTTCCCAGCATTATATTACTACATGCAAGGATTTCTTTGCCACTTTAAAGGACTGAAGGACAAGCCCCCTAAACGTTTGAAGAAATATCTTTTTTTTTGTGAGAACAGAAAAGCTACATTCAGTTAGTGGTCTCTTCTGCTATATGTACTCAAAGGGACGCACCAGACTGGAATCCGGGCTTGAAGGCTAATCTCTGGTAGACGTTTGTAGACTGTTTGCCTAAGAATTATTCAAGACACAACAACAAGGTCTTGAGCAAGATGAGGAACCATTGTCGGCCTATGCTTTAGCACGCTTAATGTTAAGTAGCAATCCTGGGCAGATATCGATGATCTGTGGCAACCTTGGCGACTTTTTTGGTCATTACCACTTGTTTGGAATGGATTCCATAACCAGGAGACCACTTTTGAACCACCTCCGCTTGAGACTGGTCAGCTTCAAGCGTCCATCTCGAGGAATCTTCTAAACGATTATGAGGTTATAATCCCTACAAACAGACTAGCTTGTTTATTTTAGTACAATATACCCAAAACTAGTGGCAAAATTCCCATACGCTTGAACGGTCTCAATCCAGTAGTTCTCCAAAAACTATAGCTAAGCAACATATTTTCCTTAACTGAAGTTTGTGATAATCCCCCTGAGGTGATTATCTCTTTGAGTATCAGCGTGAGCTAGAGATGTAAGGTTAACAGAAGAACTAGACGCATGCATTATCTTAATATAACTTTATTAAGATATTGAACTTAATCCTTTAACAAATTAAATTATAATAATATATGTGAGAGAATCTACGGTGTCAATACACATAATATATATATTACTAAATTGATCTAACTCGAACCACTATCAATAACTGACTCGCCTAAACACGATTCCTATACTATTGGGCCGTGGGTAGCCTAGTGGTTAGAGCATCGGACTCCAGACCGGAAGGCCTGGGTTCGATGCCCGATGCCACCAAACACCCTCCGAGTACACACGGAGTACGTGCTCGTTAAATCAGTGGGTTCGTAGTATTGTGGGCTTAATCACGAGCGCAGGGACTGGAGAATATTTCCCTCCCCTTCAGTCTAGATGCAGAAATTGTGGAGGTGGAGATAGAGGTCGTGTCGCCATCTATCGTCCCTTCGGGGAACTTCGCCGAGCTAAAATCGTACTGTCACCTGTATGATGCTCAAGGCCAACGACAGGCGTACCTCTAGCCCATGCCACGATGAATTTCGTGGGCCTCGATCTGACTGCGTCAGACAGGTGGCATCAGAAAACAACAACAACAACCTATACTATTACAGATTTTAATATTAAATAGTCAATCCTACCTTGCTGTAGTTTCAGTAAACGATCACAATAATGTTAGATGAGGTCTAGCGATAACTCGTGTGCAATGGTATGCACCTTGATTTATGGATCTCTATCACGTATAATTACTATTCTTCGCCACGCAGCGTTATCTAAATCTTCTTCAGTCTAGAACTACAAACAGTTTACATTCCTCTAATTGCCATCGCGCTTACTTTAACTTCTGACATTTAAAAGCTTCCTAATTTGAATCTTTCATTCACACTTCACTTCTTGGATTTGGTTGGAAAAGAATTGCCATTAATTCTGGCCCCAAAGAACCCAAAGGACATGTTAAAGAAAATACGCGTGAGCCCGTCACAAGTTTGAAATTGTACTACCCATTCTTCAAAATATATAAAATACAAATTCTATTAGTTTTACTGAAGGCATTTTAAAATTATGACGAAAAACATGTTTGCGACCTTAATTTTGGACATAAGTATATAATTCAAATGTTACATTTGTTATCAAACAGTTCAAAATACATTAAAAAATAAATAATTTTCAACACAGAATAGTTCTTTTAATTGTAGTCTATGCACTGCATCTGATTTTCGAGTGAGCAATATAAAAGTGCTTATTCAAGTCTTTGAAGAAATGTCTCCCGTTTTTACTGGTTTATCGCATCCGAGGAATTTCTTTTGGTAGGGGAAGAATAATATTTTTAAAACTTTATTTCGTTATATAGAAATAAACTTGCTTGAAAATGCATGTATTTGAAAAATATTTAGTGCTATTAATAACTGGTTAAAAATTATAATATTAAAAATAACCATTATTGGATGTAGTATTTCTATAAAATTTTAAAAAATTTCCAGAAAAACGAATTACTAAGATAACTTATTTAAGCAATCAATTAAGATTGGGACTACAAAGCTGAGTATTGTAATTATTCCATTATATGTTGTTTCAAATTTTTTTAAAAACATTAAATAATAAATTAAATATATTTTGAATATAATATGATAAATATTTTATACAATTGGCAAGCATTTTTATCTAGTCTTAGAAATAATTTCATTTCAATTTTTAAACATGCCCATCTGTTCTGTTTATAAAATTTTACGAAACATCCTCAGTACTATGCAAAACCACATACAAAGGAGTTGCTTTTTGATCATCTGCCAATAAATGATAACTTTTCGCTAATCAATTTCCTGCTTGGATGGAAATGGACAACGGATAGCCATAAAATATTTAGTTGACAGTCGAAGAACTTTTCAGTCTCGTAAACTATATCAGGGTTCCCAGTTGAAGAATATGGGCAACAGCTAAACTGTTCACAAGTTAAACCTTTGCATCTTCATTGTGTAAAACTGACCCAGAAACAATTATTGAGGGGCAATTCTATCTTTTAAAGAATGTAAGTCCTGTGGGTTTTTCTTCTTATCCTGCCAACCCTTTTTTTTTTACTTGGGTCGATTGTTCATTTTCTTCCTATTGCATATTTACCATATCCATAAGAGGGATTTTAAGAAGGTTATTGTTAGTTTTTGAAAACATCATTTTAGAATGTTTATTTTTAAAATGCCTGATTATAATGCTTATTTTTACTTCATTCCTACTATAACATTATTGCGAACTTCGCATCATTTACACTTCTTTACACTTGAAATTATTTCAATTTATTTTGAAATCTGAAATGAACCATTTTTTGACAATTAGTGGTAAAACATTGTGAGTTATTTCAGCTTACATCAGGGGGGGGTCAAACTCACGCCCTCAACGAATATTTTTGCGCCCGGCCAATATAACGGCTCTCAACACTATATAATTAAATCAAAAAAATCTCTGCGGAAATAGGAAAGATAACAGCAGAGAAGAGATGTCAAGTATCAGGAAGTAAAGTTTAAATTGTTCTTGTTCTTTCATATATGTTTATTAGAATGTATTATTCGAAATAAACCGTTTCATTGAATATTGGGTTTTTTTCTGCTGCCCAGCTAAAGTTAAGAGGACTTGGTACCCTTTGAGCTACTTTCTTTCTTTGTGTGTTTGAAAATTACATTTTAACATTTTATAAGATTTTATTCAAGAAAATGATACAAGATGAAATTTTTCACATATTATTCACACAATTTTAAAAATTTAAATTTTTTGAAGAAAATTTGGAAAATTTTAAAATCCTACTCCTTCTGTAATTATTAAAGTTTTTTGTAATATTCTTATGGATGTTATATCAACTTTAAGGATCAATTTTAGAGTAATTTAATTCGTTCTTGAGAAAATAAAATAAAATGTTGATATGCATGCTAAAAATCAATGAAAAAGCTAATATCTCTGACATTTTAATTTTTAAAAAAAAACGTATTCACACACACACACTCAGTTTACAGCAAAATGAATCCCTAATTTATTTTACATGCTTTACATTCAACACACAGGAAAAAAGGGAAGTGATTGGAAAATAGTTGTGAAAGGAGCAACATTTTGAATGCACTAATGTTTCGAAAAACACAAACTGAGAAAAACCACTTTAAAGTTTATAATTCTGAAAAAAAATTATAACAATCTTAAATGAGCTTAAAATACCACTTTAAGAAATTAGTTATACATTTTTCCTTAAAATAATTGCATTTTTGTAATTTTTCAACCCCTACATTTTTATAAATGATCAATTTTAATAAGATATAATTGCACAAGAAAATTCTGAAAGATGTTAAAATTTTTTTTCTGTCACGACAGAAAACTTAGTTTTTTTCTTTTCATAATATTGAAGTATTACATTTGTATGAAAAACATATCAGGAATAAGAACTGAAACTATGAAATTATTAATATAAAATGCCTTATTTCAAAAATTTTACATGCACACATTTTACAATGAAAAAAAATTACAGTTTTGTATTTCCTCGGAAACATTCTGCTTTATATGTTACACATTCTTTTTTTATAGTTATATTTTCTCTTGATGAAATAGATTTTTTTAAAATCATAATGCTTTTTTTCTCTAAAAAAGGTTGTGGCCGAATTGCCTAATTTGTTTTCAAATGAAGTTTTGTTCACCTTCTAACTTTCCGACTTGCACAAATAATATATCAATCGAAAGATAATAATGTAAAGAATAACAATAATTAAAAATAAAAAATAATAGGTCCGTCATTTTTGGGGTAAAAAGTCATATTAAGCCTTGTTTTCTTGGCCCAAATTAGTCTTTGAGTTTGACACCCATGGCTTACATCGTTGGAAAGCTAAATGTATCAAATACACACCTTCAGGGAAGAAATACAATTCTTGTCGATGGAAAAGTGAAAAAAAATTGGTTTCATTACATTCATTGAATCCTTTTAATGTTTACAACAAAAGTATACGAATTTATGCACTCTATATAGTTTTATACTACATAATATACAGAAAGAAACTACGGTGCTTCGGAACAATTCTACCAAAAACCCGGATTACGGGGTTTACTATTACAAACATATTTATTTTCATTTCGATGTTTGATATATATTTATAGATATTTCTAGTCCTATCCTTTCAAAGAATGAGAGGAAAAAGGTTATGGGACATATTCTTTTTTTATTGGTATTCATGAATGAAGAAGGTCAACGTCCTATTGCAACTCGATATGGTCTTACGTGAGCTTACAATATATCTAAAACGGATTTTTTTGGTGATTTGCTTTACTAAAACCTAAAAAGGGGAAGGAAATTTAATGGAACAATATTTGTATTTAATGCTTCAGTTCTTATTCACTTGCGTTACTCTAAAAAGTAAATCATTTTATAAAAATAGTATTATTTTCTGAAGAACTTTATTTTTAAATTTTAGAAAAGATTTTTAGTACTAAGACTTCGTGACTTTTATATTCACGAAGTAAATAAAATTAATTTTTACATTGCTTAGCGAACATTAGTCAACTGAAATACATTATAGAATCGCATTTCTATTTTTGTTCTTCTATAAGCAATTAAGTCTTAAAAGTAGATAATTTACTTCACATTTTATTCTAATTTTTGTCTTTCTAACAGGGTTTGTTCTAGTAATTACCATTGCAGACCTAGTACATCTCCCGAGAGATAGTATCACTTTTTAGTAGTGCACCATAAAGTTAAATATCAATTGCCACAATGTAAATTTGACTACCAGTTTCCTCCCCAGGAAGAAGCATCTGAACTGTACTTAACTCTACAAGTACAATTCGACAAAAATCGATCAAAAAATTAAATCTAATTTCTTAGCCTAAATTGATTTCTATATACTTTTCTATAACTTCAAAAATTTGAAAGCTCTAAACTTAAAAAATGCTAAATTATGTTAGCTTTTGCGTTCGTTTGTTTTCACATCCCTATGGCAAATCAAAACTTTACACTTACTTATGTCAGAAAAATAAAATAACTAGTTTATATTCATTTAAAATGCTAAGGCATTTTTTCTATCATGCCTAATGCTTTGAATTTTTTTACCTATTGCTAATAGTACATGTAACAAAAGTTGGCATGCAATTTTGAATCAAAGCAATTCTTATTCTTTTAAAAATAATGGAACGCAGAATTTATACATTTTTTAAGGAATTTCTAATAAGCATTCACAAAAAGAGGTATTGTACGAATACCAATCATATTATCGCAAAACCCATACCAACTTTTGTTATAAAGAGTGTTTTTTTTCCAGGTATAGAAGTTTAAGTTGGCATTACTTTCCAAGATGGCGACCGATTTAACAGCTGTCAAGTGATTTATTCTCAGTTTGGTTTGGCAATTCATCATGAATAGACTCACGTCTGAACAACGCTTTCAAATTGTGCAATTTTTTTCGAAAATAATGGTTCTGTGCGGAATTTTCATAAGCGAATTTTGTTTAGCAATGAAGTGCACTTCTGGTTGAATGGCTACGTCAACAAACAAAACTGCCGCATTTGGAGTGAAGCTAACTACAAGTGTATGTAGAAATACCATTACATCCAGAAAAACTGACTGTTTGGTGCGCTTTATGGGCTGGTGGAATCATTGGTCCGTACTTCTTCAAAAACGATGAAGGCCACAACGTTACAGACAATGGTGATCGGTATAGACCCATGATTACTAACTTTTTCATTCCTGAATTGAACAATCATGATGTCCAGGAGCTGTGGTTCCAACAAGACGGCGCAACATGTCACACGCCACAGCTCGTGCCACAATCGATTTATTGAAAGACACGTTTGGTGACCGCCTAATTTCACGTTTTGGACCTGTGAATTGCCCTCCAAGATCTTGTGATTTAACACCGCTAGACTATTTTCTGTGGGGCTATGTAAAGTCATTGGTCTATACGGATAAGCCACAAACGCTTGACCATTTGAAAGACAACATTCGCCGTGTTATTGCCGATAAACGGCCACAAATGTTGGGAAAAGTCATCGAAAATTGGACGTCCAGATTGGACTACATCTGAGCCAGCCGTGGCAGTCGTATGCCAGAAATCATATTTAAAATGTAATGCCACAAGATTATTTTTCGAATGAAAAAAAAATTCATGTCAATCGAATAATACATCGTTGTTTTATTGCAATTTGAAGTTCTATACCTCTCAAAAAAACACCCTTTACATAGTTTGAAGTAGTATTTTAAAAATCATTTCACAAATGTTAAATTATTTCCTTAAAAAAAATTAAATGGCCAGCTTTTTATGAAATCTTGAGCACAAATTCTGTTTTACATAGTATACACACAAAAAAGGCAACGAAAAAAACTTTGAAAATTCCTAAGTTAAAATATTTGGCGTAAATCGTACCATGTCCTCTTAAGAATTTAATTTTGCCGAGAGCACCGAAGCCAAGCAGGCACACTAGAGATCTTTAACTTTTTTTTATTTCCACAGCAGTTATTATTATCTTTATTTTGTTATCATATGATATTTGTTTCGATTTTCATAAGTATTGTGATTAGAAACTTACATAATTCTTCAATATATCTATTAAAACAGACAACTTTACATTTCAAAACTTAACCAATTATATATATTGTTTTCCCCTGCATCTATTATTTTTAGAATGCGTAGATTGTGAGTATTATATCTACCTATGAACATGATCTTCGTTGCTAAGTGAAGGTTGAAATTGGCGATTAACTTTGGTCAAAGACTCATGGCTGCGATATTAAAGTCTTCCTCTTGTGTGTATTCCAGTTCTCTAAATTCTCCTGAAAATCCGCCAAACGAAATATTGAAGCCTGTTGTAAGCTGAAAGGAAATGAACCACAAATTTCTTTGTGATTTGTTACTGATATCAGAAGGGGTGAGGTCCCTAGAACGGATCAGGTTTTCTATTCGTCTCTTTATCAGGCCCAATCACAAAATATTCAATTATTGTCAGTTATTAATTCAAACCTGTTCTTAATGTATCTTGAAAGAAAATAACTTTAGAACTTTATTGTCCATTGAACCATCATTGTAACTTAAAAGCATATCAATAACAAAATTAAAGCTTTTATAAAATTCTAATAGTAAATTCTTGAATTAAACTACACTGCTGGCCCCCGTAAATGCAAAACCCTGAAGGAAGCATGCAAATAACATGAAATTTACAACATGCTTTAGCGGAGGTGAGATATGCAAATGATAAGAATTTCAGCGCAGACACACATAACGGGCGCCTGTGGCGCCACCTCAAAGCACTATTTAAGGCTTGGAGATTTCGACGATTTCAATTTCGGCAATTGGGTTTTTCTTGGGGATTTTCAAAAAATGATCAATTATGTCTCGTAGAAAACAGTGATCAAATTCTGATCAAGTATGCGAGTTCGACAGAGGAAGGATAGTGGCCTACCGAGATTGTGGATTATCTTTCAGGGATAATCGGTAGTCGTGTTGGACGAAACCAATAAACTGTAATGCGGATATGTGACCGTTGGATGCAGGAGGGTACGACGGACCGACGTGGTCGATCGCCTCCACCTCAGTGCACTATTCCACGTGAGGACAGGCAAATTGTGTGCAAGGCAGTGATGGATTGCTCAGTCACATCACGAACCGTAGCACAGTACATTGAGTCTGTAACGCCTCATTCAGTGACTGCGCGGACCATTCGACGCCGTTTACAGCAGAGTGGTCTGTCTGCAAGAAGTCCATTGCTTGGTCTACACTTGACGAAGAACCACAGAGGTCTCCACCACCAATGGCGCGATGAAAGAAGGATGTGGGTGGCAGAATGGAATGAAGTTGTCTTTCCTGAGGAGTCACGCATTTGTCTGCAATACCACGATGATCGGATTCGAGTCTGGAGACACCGTGTAGAGAGGATGCTGAACAGCTGCGTTATACACCACCACACTGGTTCTGCACCGGGTATTATGGTAATGGGGTGGTATTGGATATCACTCTCTCTCGCGCGCGCACTCCTCTAGTACGCATTGCCGGTACTTTAAACAGCCAGTGTTACATCTCCGAGGTGTTGGAGCCAGTTGTACTTCCTTACCTTCAGGGCTTGGACGCAGCCATATTTCAACAGGATAATGCATGACCACACGTAGCTCGCATTGTTCAAATGTTCTTTGTCAATCACCAGATTCAATTGCTTCCCTGGCCGGCTTGCTCCCCGCATCTTTTGTCGATAGGAAACATGTGGTCCATGGTTGCTCATCGATTGACCCAGATTACACCCCCAGCTGCCACAAAAGATCAACTTTGGCAACGTGTGGAAGCTGCTTTTGGTCTGCTGTACCCCAAGAACACATCCAAAGTCTCTTTGAATCTATGCTGAGGCGTGTGGCAGCGGTGATCTCCAAAAGTGACGGCTGCACTGGCTACTGATTCTGGCATGAACCACATCTCACAGAAGTCTATAAATTTTATCATTTGATACTTGGTCAACATGTTATCTACAAAATAAATATTGTTGTGCTACCTCTTGTCTTTCTTGGTGTTGCATTTACGGTGGCCAGCAGTGTAGTTCTACTGACAAACTACAAAAAAAAGACAATGTGCTGTCACTTATTCACTTAAAAAAAATTATTAAAATTTCAAGGAATGTGAATGATAAGAGAAATGTAATACTCTTTGTTTTTATATATTGTTCCAATGTACGGAGATATAATTGTTTAATTAATTGAATAAAATTATAATTATTAACATGATTATATTTAAAAAATATAGAGAGAACTACTTAATTAAGAAGAACAATTGTTGAATGTTCAGAATATAACTATTCTTTATTCGTTTAAGCATTTACTACATCCAGTAAAAACAATTCGTGTTCAAATTAACAATTGAATAGTTTCAGTTAAAGATTAATTAAAAATTTTTTGTATTTTTTGTCTAATTGTTTTTTTTTTCTGGAATTACAATAAACTGAACAGGAAGCTATGTAACTGTGAGAAATATTAAATGACATGTATATACCTCAGTAATATCTTACTTATCAATAAGCTCCACCATGACATGGAATAACAAAAACCTCAATTTATTTTAACTCGTGCAGAAGCCGAATAATAATAAATCTCACAGTTGAGACCCGAACATGCGAACCTTTGACCATTCATTTAGATCAGGCATTAATGGACGATTTGTTTTGGAAAATTGTTAAGTCATGCTAAAACATAAACATGTAAAGAGAAAGGTAGTTTTAGTTAATTAAAATTTTACTATCAAGTTATTTATACATCAAATTTTTTATCTGATCTAATAATGTCTAAATTTAGCAATATTAACTTTCAATACAGAGCTAAGCTTGAAAGCTTATGTGAATTAGAATGAAAAACATAAGAAACCAATACATTTTTCATCATTCAACCATGAAATTGTTGAAAAGGGATTTTAACGACCTATACAGTGAAAAGTAGCTTAGTGTAGAAAGGTAATTCATATACGAGTGTCATGACAATAAACCCGCAGAAGGCACGGACTTAGTGCCAAGTGAACAAAAGGAGGAAAAACGCATTTCCAGACAGCCTTGCTAGTGAAAGAGAAATGATACACCACGAATGGCTACAGAAAAACCATCAGGATGTCTTTGCATGTGGTAGAATGATAGGTAAATTTAAAGAGAAGCGTAGTTGAACAACTGTTGCACAAGAGATTGAAATTGACAAAAGTGTAGTTTCAAGTGCTTCAAAAGCCTTCAAACGATAGGTACAACTGTGGCAAAGGCTTGTGGTGGTCGACCCTGGAAAACAATGGCAAGTGATGACTAGTATATCGTTCTGCAACAGATAAGCGACATCGTGCAACATTAATCAGCAGTCCATGCAACAATCGGACGACAAGCATCATGATTTACTATGGCTAGATGAGTGCATAAAGCTGGCCTATTTATCCATCGTCCTGAATGAAGCATACCAATAACAGCAGTTTATCAACGACACCGTTTACAATAGTGTCAAGAGTACAAAGACTGGAAATGTCATCAAAGGGATCATTGTTTACTGGTGAAAGTCGTTTCAATATGAGCTTCGATACTTAGAACCAGTAGACACACAAGGAAGGAGGGACACGGTTTCCTCTCAGACCATAGGATGGGAGGCATTATATTAAAGGGGCGTATGGAGTTCTATATCTACGAAATTGGCTCATTACTGATATGAAATTATCCGTCCACACACACACACACATGCGTCTGTTCCGAGGTGATATGGGCCCAGACTAAGTTTGTGTGGACGATAATGCATGTCTATAAAGCACTTCTGCTGTTAAGGAGATTTTAGAAAGTTAGGATTTTTGCAGAACAAATTGGACTACGGCGTCCCCTGATTTAAATACCATCGAACATGTGTGGAAAGCTTTGGAGAGATGCCTCTTATCAAGAACTTATTCTCCGAAGTTCACCAGGCAGCTGGACCGATGATCCTTGAAGCTTGGCAAATCTTAGCTCTGGAATTACTGAAAAATTTAGTCCTGACTTTTAACAGACGTTGTCAAGCTACCATTGCAATAATGAATGACATATCTTTGACTGCGGGTTCTTGTTTTGTTGTTCTTCCTCGTGGCCAGACAATGATTTTACAAACGCCATTCTGTCAATAAAGCTTTCTGTCCTGCATTGTTGCAAACTATATGCGTACAATTCCTTTTTTGGCTACTACGCTTTTATCAATTATTACAGAGACGCAACAATGCGTCCCTGTATTGTGAATTTCATGTCACCCAGTTGATTTTTTTTGGAATTACCGCACAAGCTGACAAGTTGCTCAAGTTGTGAGCACTGATGTGTATTATACACTGCTGGACAATTGCTAAGGACGGATCACAAATTGCTATGTAGCATAACATTAAGCGAGACATGAGGCCTAGTAGGATAAAATATAGTTGCCACACTGTTCAGACATTAGAATAAAGAATATTTATTGTTCTGGAAAGTACAAAAGCTGTGAAACATCTGAAAGAAAAAAAAAATGTTCATTTGATCTGCGTACGGAGAAATGGAACAATGCATCTTAAAGTCAGCAGGCACCCGTGCCGTCTACTACACATTCCAGTAGTTTTAAATGACTTCCACAGCCGTGAAACAACGCTGAGCGATGACGAACTCCCTGGCACAGTGTTTCTCAAAGTGTGGGGCGCGCCCCCCGGGGGGGGGGCGCGAGCATATCGAAAATTTAAAGATTTTTTTAAAAAAAATAACCGGAAAGAGAAGTAAAACAAAATGCTTTCTTCCATAATAAAAAAAAAAATACACACAACAACACTGACGTAATTTATGTTTATTATCTGGCTTTTTTCCGTCATCAAATAGCTATCTTTGATCCCAAAACCAAATTAAAGAAAAAAAACATTTTTTGTTTCATTTGCTGTATTTCCTCAATGAGAGATTTTTTTATTACGTTTTAACATAAAATATTACTCGTTAAAAGAAAAAACGAAACCCAGACCCTGAGAAAAATTCTAAGATAAACAATTCATCACTGTAATTATTATTGAAATACTGTACATTAGTTGTAGAAAAAGAAAAGGAAGACATGATTCACTTTTCAGCCAGGCTGCATAGTACGTTTGCTAATCATTTGATTGACCTTCAATCTTAGGGCATGGTTATTCAATATTAGTTCTCTCTCTCTCTGTTCCATCTTTTATGCGTTTGCTTCTAGCTTAGGGAAATTGTAAATAATAGAGTTTATATTTGGAAAAGAATTGATTGATTTAACATTTCTGTAATATTAGAGAAAAGTGTCTGATTTGCGTCCTTTATTATGGCCTTGTACTTTTGAATCATTTTAGTTCAGTTTTATTGGATTTTTTCTCAAATCATCAAAGAATTGATTAGTCCTTGAAAGAAGGTAAGTATACTTTCTATAAATTAAAATATTCACTAGAATTCCGATTTGTTTCGTGCACAGTAAAAATAATTATAAACAAATGAGTGGGGTGACTGAGTCCCCCCGTACTACCATTAGCGTTAGTATCGAGTACGCGCCAGCTCCCGGGTTAAAACAGTTTGAAGTCTTCTCACTTTAAATGTAAAAAAGTAACACAATTATTTTTCATCGGAATTTTATATTATTTTTCGTTATTTAACATTAATTCTAAATGCCAATTCTGTGAGGTTTAAAATTACAGTTCTTTTAAACAGTTATGTACAATTATAGCATTTATCTAAAAAAAAAATCATTTTACATTTTTGTATACTATGTGGTGTGCACGCAGTTTTACTCTCCTTACAGTTCAGCTATTATATCAAGAATATTGTTTTATTTTTTTAAAAAATAATCTCGTGCAAAGAGTCGGTGTTTCAGCCAGTATACGTTTAATGTATCAGTACTGAAGAAGGTATTTTTTTTTATAAATAATTTCTTATTCCTAAATTTGGCCGCGGTAGCCGAGTGGTATAAGTATCGGATTGTGGCTTGCCTTGTCACGAGTTCAAGCCCAGTACCACTAAAGACCCGCCGTGTAGGGCAGCGATGCACGTTAAATCTGTCGAGAGCTGAAACGTTCTCCCGTTGGTGTGGTGTGGTAGTTAGGAGAGAGGGGTGCCAGCTCAGGTGTCGTCCACGTCACTTGACCATGGTTCAAAATTACGTGGTCCTTCGTCAAAAGCCCTCGTGCAGCTGAACATCGCGACGTTAATATTTAATCAATCAATCTTATTACTAAATTAAGAACATTTAATAATTATTAGGAACTTCCACGCGCTGGTCTTGTAGAGGAAAGTTTTTCAAAGGAAGGTTTAATATCAGAAATTGACACTTAAAGAGTTATTTTTCTTTATTTAGCTGAGATCTATATTTTGTCTTCAAAGCATCCACCGCAGAAAATCCGTTTTTAACAAAGGTAGGATGTTGAAAATGGTAATAGTATACGAAGTGCTTTTGTTTTCAGTACAGATAATTCCTCATCCACCTCTACCCAAAATTCAAAAAGAGCGATTTATTACAAAATTGCCTTTTAATTTTTCACTGCATCTGAAATCTATGAAGATTTCTTCTTCGGAAGTTGAGAGCCCTTTTGGAGTATCTTGAAATAGATCCCGAATCCACTCGTAACTTGCTACCAAGCTGTCCTCATCCAGAAAATACTTTTTAAAATTCTTTGCTAACATAGCTAAATGATTTTACATGTTTTAAAAACAACTTTCACATGTTGTTCTACAGATTTGTACGTTTTAACACATATCGAGTTGGGTCTTTTTTTCCCATCATTTACTTCAGTAGTGGTAAATCCAAAATTTAAGTATTTTTGAGAATATCGCCTTGACTTAATTTTCGGAACCATGCTCGTTCGTCTGTGTACTTGTTGATGCTTTATTATCATCGAATGTTTGCTTACGACTTAAAAATGTATGTATGATATTGTTTTAATCTACTACCGAAAATACTTAATTACCGTGAATTACAATTAACGTGTAAATTAAAAAAAATGTACATTCAAGCTAGATTCGGTAGTTATAGGAGTATCGAGTCGACCAAAACTGACTGGAATTGTACGAGGAAAAGCATTTTTACATGTTTTGCGCAGACGTCCGATAGGTTGCCCAGACTCACGCAAACGTACCCGATAATGCCAGATGTGATGGATATGATAGAGAGCAACATAGACTAGACTATTTTTCTAATGACATTTGTACTTTGAGAAATGAATGCTGAAGGAAATAAATCTTTAATTAAATATATCATTTTGCGATCTGTTCCAATTTAAAAATTAGAGAAAGAAAAATAACATAATAATAAGTAAGTAAAATATATATTTTAAGTAATTTTCTTAAAATATATATATATATATTGTTGCGTTTTCGGGGATTCGAAATGATTGAAGCCGAAGAGCGGAATCCAAAACAATTTTATTCTTGGCCAAAACAGTCCTCCACAAATTGTAGAACAGTTCGAGAAATTCACGTACAATCGATGAACATACTGATAACACAGATGCAATACACTAACAAAAACAATAGTACAATAGTAAACACTCAGCACAAAAATAATAACTCAATAAAAGCAATAACACACGCACTATGCAATCGTCTCTCTCAAGCAGAGAGGTATCACTTGCATGAAAGCTGAGATCTGACTGACTGGCTAGCCGGCCCGGGCCCTTTTATACCTTTCGGTCAGAAACCTCTTGCACTTGCCAGAATAATCTAGAAATAGAAAGGTCTAGAAAAATCCGGAGCGTACGAGAAAAGCTCAATACATAGTGTTACAATACCGCGATAGGGTTGCCAGACAGGGTTATTAGGAGCAGGGTTGCCATGGTCGCCAAGCTTATCGCCCACATTTGGCGCCAAAAATTAAGTCGCCAAATCCGTCGCCAACTTGGCGCTAGCTGCAATATTTGGCGAGTTTACCATTTAAACCAATGTTAAAGCATGGGGGCCGTGCAATGCAGTGGAAATGATATTACAGGTAAACAGGGTTGAAATCACATTAGATACGACAAATTAAACTGTAGAAATGAACACAAATGAGTAGAAACAATTAGAATAAGACTAAATTCGTAACATTGCCCCCTCTCAAGAACTGCACGTCCCGGGCAGTACAACCCTTCATCAGACGTTAACATAATAATAAAGCAATTGATTAAAAACAATTAAATGAATATGCAATAATAAACATGTAATACATAGTACAAAATAAACACCTAATGCATAGTACAAAATAAACACGTAATGCATAGTAGAAAATAAACACTTACAAAACAACAAACAAAATTATTTACAAGATTATTTACACACTAACTTATTTATACAAGACCATGGTCAAAATAAATTACACAATAATTGACACACTAAGAATTATGGCCATAATATGGAGCAAGCCTGTCGTAATGAACGACTCTAGGCTTCGAATTCGTTGACTTACGGATCCGGATTACGACGTCGTTTATTATCTTTAAAATTGTATAAGGACCATCCCAATGCGATTGTAGCTTAGGAGAAAGTCCTTTGCGTCGAGTCGGGTTGTAGAACCACACCTTGTCACCTTCCTTGAATTGATGTCCTGTGGCTTTTGTGTCGTACCGAGTCTTCATCTTCTCCGTCCTCAGGTTGATCCGTTCTCGAGCCAAATGGTGTACATCTTCAAAACGTGCCTGGAGATTCTGCACGTACTCCTCAGGCGATGAAGGTGTATCCGGAGGGCGACCAAACAGCAGGTCACAAGGGAGACGAAGATCTCGGCCAAAAAGCATTTGGGATGGTGAATATCCGGTAGTCTCGTGAACGGCGCTGCGGTACGCTAGCAGAAAGAGAGGAACTTTCTGGTCCCAGTCTTGTTGGTTCTTGGAGACCATCAGTGAGAGGTTATTCAGGATGGTACGATTAAACCTCTCCACCATGCCATCTGACTGTGGGTGCAAAGGTGTGGTCTTGGTCTTGTCAATTCCGAGTAGTTCACAGACCCCCTTCAATACCGCAGAGACGAAATTTCTTCCCTGATCGGAATGAAGTTGAAGAGGTACCCCATATCTCGATATCCAGTGCTGCACTACAGCCTCCGCTACGGTGGGGGCTTCCTGATCCCGGAATGGGGTACACTTCGGGCCATTTCGTGAAGTAGTCCATGACAACAAGTAGGTACTTATTACCAGACGCAGTCCTTGGCAGAGGTCCCAGGATATCGAAAGCGATACGTTCGAAGGGTGCTCCAACATTGTAGCGATGCAGCTTCCCTCGGCTACGTATCTTTGGCCCCTTTCGAGCTGAACAGGCATCACAGGACTTGCACCACTGTTCCACGTCAGCTCTCACTTTACCCCAGCAGAATCGCTCTCGAACTCGGTGCAAAGTTTTCATGACGCCGAAATGACCTCCTGTTGGGCTGCCATGCAATTCTTTGAGTACCTCTGGGATACGAGATCGAGGAAGTACTAATTGCCACCTGAATGTCTTTCCATCCTCTGATTCGAATTTTCGGTATAGAACACCATTCCTGAGATGTAGAGAATTCCAGAGGGCCCAATACTGCTTAGTTGTAGGACTATAAGCCGAGATGTCCTGCCAACTTGGTTTTTGCTGGAGGACTCCATAAACTCTATAAGGGGTTTAATATCAGGATCCGCCATCTGGTCTTCTCGAACTTTTCGTCACTCCAGGGATCGGGTGGCGTCGCTGTTGAAGTTGTTATCTGGCGTATAGCATAGTCATATTTGGTCTCTACTCTGGAACAATGACGACAATTTTCTGGGCATGGTCTTCTTGAAAGGGCATCAGAATTTCCATGCGAGGAGCCTTTACGATGTCTGATGTCAAAGTAATACTCGTTGAGCCGTTGTATCCATCTGGCTACCTGGCCTTCAGTATTTCTAAAATTCATTAGCCAGGTTAAAGAGGCATGATCGGTACGTAGAAGAAATTTTTGGCCATAGAGATAGTGATGGAAATGCTCGATGGCTTTCACAATAGCCAGTAGCTCTTTTCGAGTGACACAATAATTTCTTTCCGGTTTCGATAAACACTTACTCCAATAAGCTACGACTCGTTCCTGGCCATCTATTTCCTGAGATAATACTGCTCCGACACTCTCATTACTGGCATCAGTGTCCAAGATAAATGGCTTGTCCGGTTGTGGATATATTAAGATCGGTGAAGACGTCAAAGCTTCTTTAAGCTGGAGGAAGGAATCTTCACATTCTTTTGTCCACTGAAACTTTTGTTTACTTTCTGTTAGCTTGTACAAGGGTCTTGCGATGTTAGAGAACCCTTTCACAAACTTTCGGTAATAAGTACATAGTCCCAGGAAGCTTCGCAGCTCACGGAGGTTTTCAGGGCGTTTCCAATTCTTTACGGCGGACACTTTTTCGGGGTCCGTACGAACACCTTCTGCAGAGATTATGTGTCCCAGATAATTGACTTCTTTCTGGAAGAACTTGCATTTCGAAGGGTTTAGCTTCAAGTTAGCGTCGCTTAATTTTGATAACACCTTCCGGATATTTTGAAGATGTTCTTCAAACGTACGCCCTCCTATTATGACGTCATCCAGGTAAATAAGGCAAGCTTCAAAAGTCAGACCCTTTAGCACGGTCTCCATCAGGCGCTCGAAAGTAGCTGGTGCATTGCAGAGCCCGAACGGCATGACTTTGAACTGCCATAGTCCTTGGCCGGAAGTGAATGCTGTTTTTCTCTATCTTCGGGATGGATCTCCACTTGCCAGTATCCGCTCTTTAAATCTAAAGTCGAGAACCATTTATGACCGGAAAGGGTATCCAGGGTGTCATCTATCCTTGGAAGAGGGTAGCTGTCCTTCTTGGTGACGTCGTTAAGTTTTCGATAGTCCACACAAAATCTTGTGGAGCCATCTTTCTTACGAACCAAGACGATTGGAGATGCCCACGGACTCGAAGACGGTTCTATGATGTCATTTTCCTGCATCTCTCGTAGTAGTGTTCCGACCTCTTCCTGTTTAGCAAACGGCAAGCGTCTTGGGTGCTGTTTAATCGGCGGATGGTCTGCTGTATCAATTCTGTGTTGTGTCACTGTCGTATGGCCAATATCGCTACTGTTTCTAGAAAACACGTCTTCAAATTCTTGGAACAGTCTTTCTGCGGAGCTTTTCTGTTCGGGGGACAATTCAGCATTTTCTAGAAGGTCAGGAGTCAACTGTTGAGGCGAGTTGGATAGGAGCAAGCTCGAACTTTTGCAGACACACGTTACTGGACTGCAGGTTGCCAACACTTCACCTTTCTGGAACACTCTAGGTTTTCAGTTACGTTGCAAATTCTTACCGGGATAGTTTTCTGGAAAGGTCCACTAGCGTCGAAGCTATTAGCAATCCATTCGCTTTATTTTCCGCAGTTCCAATTAGGCCAGAGTTGAAACTCACATCGTTACCGATGTATCCAGGTACTATGATTTCAGTCCTTGGGGGAATGGTAATATTCTCGTTAGCGGTTACCTGTCGAATAGATTCTGTCCTGTGTTTAATTTTGAATATAGTGACTTCTTCGTGTATGGAACGTAATTCGTTCTTGTTGAAGTCTAGAGTGAAACCATGCTCCTTTAGAAAGTCCAGTCCAAGAATGAAAGGGTCTGCAATATCTGCGACATACACAGCATGTTGGTAGGTAGTGTCTCCAAACTGGATCTTGACTTTTAATTTTCCGTGAATATCAATCTTTTCCCCGTCACGGTCTGTAGCACCACGCGGGGCGGGTCCAGATAAGTTTCTCTTTTAATTTTTGAGCCAGATCGTTCCGAATGATAGACACATTGGCTCCTGTATCGATGATCATGTTGCAGGAAGCTCGTTAACATGTCCCATTATAAAAATTCCATTCTCACCGGTACTCTTTGTCGAAATTTGACACACTGGAATGTGGGGCTTTCCAAAATCTGGCAACCTCCGCCCCACGAGATGGTCATTAATTAGTTTTCCGACACCTCCTTCTGGAAGGCGCTTATTAGTTTCAGCGCCTTGGCAAGCCCGGCAGCTTCTCTGCAGATGCCCTTCTCGACCGCAGGTCCAGCATTTAAGGGTCTTCTTCCCGTCTGCTTTCTGGGACATCAAAGACTCAACTCTATTCATGAAGCTTCTCATCTGTCGCTCTAACCGCTCCACACTTGAGTTCGACGTGTCCGATTCGTTGACGGCTCGTATGGGGTGTCTGTCCTTTCGTGTTGCTTGCTGGGCTGCCTCGAATTTCATAGCAAACACTAGGGCCCCCTTTAAGTCCTTGAGATCCGCCATTCGGAGAGCTTTCTGGATTTCCGGATCACGCACCCCGTCGATGAAGTGTTGCAGCGCCAGGACTTCTCTTACTTCAGTCGGACAGTCAGAAAACGCCAAGTGAGAAAGCCTCTCGACGTCCGTCGCCAGTTCTTGGAGCGTTTCGGACACTTTCTGCTGCCGTGACTTCAGCTGGAGTCTGCTGTAATCCTTCACACATTTCTCTCCGAAGCGTAACCTCAGAGCATTAACGAGAGCGTCGAAATCCAGCCGCTGTGTTTCCGGCAAAGTTTGCAAAATGTCAGCAGCGTCGGCTCGAAGAGAAGCAGCTAACTGGCAGGCCTTGGTCTGGGAGTCCCACTGGTTTGCAGCCGCCACTATGGAGAATTGGGTTTTATACACCTGCCAAGAGGACTTTCCGTCATATGTAGAAAGCTTGATGGAAGGCTTGGAAAAAGGAGCTTGAAACTTAAATTCATCCCCTTGACCAGTCATGACTTTCTGCTTCAATTTCTCTAGGTCACTCCTGAACGAGATGGAAACTTCTTCTACCTTTTCGAAAATTTTCGCCTCTAGTTTGCTCTCCATATCTTCGAATTTATTTTCAACCGACTCGATTCTTCCTTCCATTTCTTCAAATTTCTTGTCCATAGTCGTCAATTTGTCGCCAATGCCCTTCAAATCACTTTTCAACTCTTCCTTGTTCGCGGTCAGTTTGTTATTCAACTCGTCCATATTGGCGCTGATCTGCTCGTTTACGTTAGTATTGGCGCTGAGTTTACGTTGGTATTCACTTCGCCCATATTGGCATTCCTGCTGGCGGTCAACTCCGATTTCATTTCAGTCAAGTCCGATTTCATTTCGCCCATATTGGCATTCATGCTGGCGGTCAATTTTTCTAGAAGAGTCTGGAACTGGGCCTCCATCGCTCTTGTTGTTGGCATTCAATCCCACCTCTGACACCAATTGTTGCGTTTTCGGGGATTCGAAATGATTGAAGCCGAAGAGCGGAATCCAAAACAATTTTATTCTTGGCCAAAACAGTCCTCCACAAATTGTAGAACAGTTCGAGAAATTCACGTACAATCGATGAACATACTGATAACACAGATGCAATACACTAACAAAAACAATAGTACAATAGTAAACACTCAGCACAAAAATAATAACTCAATAAAAGCAATAACACACGCACTATGCAATCGTCTCTCTCAAGCAGAGAGGTATCACTTGCATGAAAGCTGAGATCTGACTGACTGGCTAGCCGGCCCGGGCCCTTTTATACCTTTCGGTCAGAAACCTCTTGCACTTGCCAGAATAATCTAGAAATAGAAAGGTCTAGAAAAATCCGGAGCGTACGAGAAAAGCTCAATACATAGTGTTACAATACCGCGATAGGGTTGCCAGACAGGGTTATTAGGAGCAGGGTTGCCATGGTCGCCAAGCTTATCGCCCACATTTGGCGACATATCGCCAAATTTGGCGATATATCGCCAAATTTGGCGCCAAAAATTAAGTCGCCAAATCCGTCGCCAACTTGGCGCTAGCTGCAATATTTGGCGAGTTTACCATTTAAACCAATGTTAAAGCATGGGGGCCGTGCAATGCAGTGGAAATGATATTACAGGTAAACAGGGTTGAAATCACATTAGATACGACAAATTAAACTGTAGAAATGAACACAAATGAGTAGAAACAATTAGAATAAGACTAAATTCGTAACAATATATATATATATATATATATATATATATATATATATATATATATATATATATATATTACTTAAAAGTTACATATACACAAAATTTAATATACTTATCGTATTAATTTGTACAGTTTATAATTAAGATCGTATTGTAACTTTAGCGTCTCTCTCTCAAAGTGCATTTTTATTGCTGTAAATACATTATTGTTGTACAGGGGGCGCAACAAAAATTATGATTGAAAATTGGGTCGCCAGTATTGAAAGTTTGAGAAACACTGCCCTGGCAACATCTGTTATTTTTCGCCCTTCTTCGATCTTTCAATAATTCGGCCACGCATAAAATCATCTATGTGATGTCGGGAAGACATGCCGAAAATTTTAAGTTCGTCTATTAAATCTTTCCTGTAAAACTTTGATTTGAAACAACAACTGTCCACACGCGTCAAAACCTTTAAAGCTCTTATGAACGCTATCACGTGATGAACAGACGTGGAAAAAAATTTGCATACTCATACTTCTTCTTACTAATATCCCGCACTTATTCTAATTTTCCACATTTTGCTTCCTTTCATTTTGTGGTTGCTATGGATGATAGTGTTATCCGTCCTTAGCAATTGTCCAGCAGTGTAATTAAAAGACGCAATTGGATTCATTGAAAGTTGAAACCTGATAGAACGAAGTAAAAATGCTTATTATTGTTACACTTGACTAATTTATTAGCAGAGATATATTAAAAATATCTTTTTTAGGATTTAAATAATTACAACTGTAATTTAATTAGTTCCGTCACGTCTAAAACCCACAAAAAATATTTAATTTGTTTTAATTAAAATTCATTGACTGTTGCCAAAGGACTAGTAACAGTAAAGTGGAGCAATACTTTTTCTTATAATTCATTAAGAAACAAAATTAGAAGCAGTAAGTTCTTATATTTATGCATGTATAAGAAAAAAAATATTCCAATTTCTTTTTTCTCTTAAAACGGAGATTTAAAAAAATACTTTAAGCAGTACAAAAATAAATGTAATTGTGGCTAATTATAAGAAAGTGAAAAAATTATTTAAGCCATAGAAAAACACACACGTTTTCACACCTTTCAGATTCATGAAATAGCGAAAATTAATTTAAAAGAATATAAAAATCCCACTGTCGTATTTTTTTATTTAATACTTTCTTAAAAGAAGAAACATTTATACCTGAGATCATTTTGTCTTTTTATTTTATGAATTATTTCTAGATCTTTGCAATTTCTCTAATCTCTTTTCTGTGAATATAATTGTATTGCAAATTACTTCATTTGTCTGTGGTTTTAATAAAAAATAAAAATAGTGTGAAATTTTACAAAGAAGTTCTTTTACCCATATTTAAATTCAGCAAATTTAGTTTTCTCAAACTCTTAAAAGCGACATAGATTATATGTTTATATATATATATATATATATATATATATATATATATTGGGTTGTTTGGAAAGTAATTTCGTTTTTGTGTGTGTAAATGAAAGACAGTTTTCGTATAATGAACAAATACTTTATTAAATTATATGTTGGCCGTTCTGGTCCAACGCTTTTTGCCATCTTTCTGGTAGTAGCATAACTCCACGCTCATAAAATTTTTGGTCTTTGCTGGCAAAAAACTGATCGAGGTGGTTTTGACCTCTTCATTTGAGGTGAAGGTTTTACCGTCTAAAATTCTTGGAGTGATCGGAACAAATAATAATCCGATGGTGCCAGGTCTGGAGAATATGGTGGGTTTGGCATTGTATCCCATTCAAGCTGTAAATGCTTTTGGCGAGTGACCAAACTTGTGTGAGGTCTCGCGTTGTCTTGGTGAAACACTACACCTTTCCTGTTGATTAGTTCTGACCTTTTCTGTTGAAGTGCATCTTTCAGTTTGTAAAGCTGATGACAGTAGACTTCCGAATTAATCGTTGTGTTATCCGGTAAAAGCTAAAAAAAAACGATTCCTTTAAAATCCCACCAAACAGACAGCATCACCGTTTTTTGGTGAATATCGGCTTTGGAAATGGTTTGAGCCGGTTCATCTTTGTTGCTCCATGACCTTTTTCGTCCCCAGTGATGATGCGCTTCAAAAACGGATAATTTTCGTGACGTTTGAGAAGCGAATCACAGACGTCAATGTGGCGACACAGATGTCTCTCTGTGAGAACATGGGGAACCCATACATCGAGCTTCGAGGATAATCCCAGGCCTTTCAAGTAGTCATAAACTGTTGAATTTGATAAATTTAACCTCAATCCGATCTCACGTGTTGTTATTCGCCAGTTCGCATCAACTAATGCCTTTATCGCGTCTTTATCAGCTTCAACCAGCCTTCCCGAACGTGGTGCATCTTCGACATCAAAATTGCCGGATCGAAATTTAGCGAACCAGTTCTGGCATTGGTGTACTGTCAACACACGTTCTCCATACGCATCGGTCAATTTCTTTCTGGCTTGAACACAGCGAAAATTTTGTAGTTTTGACACCAACCAAAAGCTACCTTTTTCTGTGAGTCAAAAACGGCTTAAATGTGAAGTTGGGTGCAAAAAAGTATTAAATATGTCGGGAAAAACGAAAATGCGGCAAAATATATGCAACCAGAAGAAATCTCTCCATATATAAGAGATATGCAAATGATTGACACCAATGAGACAAAAGTGTGCTACGCGCATTTTTGCGCAACACACAACGGCTATCCAAACCTTGACTATAGACGATATTGAGCTCTCTAAGACGTAACCGGCGGCAGCATATAAAAATTATACGAAGCTGGTAAATGTATCGGCCGCCAAGCGTTGGTGTTGCAAAAAAATACAGAGTGTAAAGGGTCCTCTGTGCAATCAGAAGAGTGGCCACTTCGGAAAAACGTCGCTAGCAAATTCAACGCCACTTTCCGACATCCAGTGCCATCAAGAGAAAACATAAGGGGAGACGACTAGTTGGTAAAGCCGACGTCCGCTAAGCGCTTACCACTGACCCCACATCATAGGCAGTGTCGACTGGATTTTGCCGACCTCCGGGTTCTCGACTGGAGACGTGTCATCTTCTGATAAATCAGTCTCAGTGATGATGACCACCGCACACGTGCTGGAGGCGCACCGGCCAGCGGTCCGACATTTATTGTTTTTTGAAGCTCGCAGATACGTGGACGATATTTTAACGCCGATTGTGCTACCCATGCTATCAAGTCGCAAACTTTTTTGTCCAATACTGCGCGAGTTGTAACAATCTACCATGGCCTGCCAGGTCACCGTTTTGATAGAATGTTTTTAATAAAGAATTAAAGTTATTACAATACCCGACATCATCGCATGTTACTGATTTTTAACCTTTTGCAAGCTGTAACCGCTTAATAAAATGATATTTTGTTCTGAATTTTTAATCCACAATTCGACCTATCGATTGCGTACGTTGTTCTCAGTATGTATTTACAATGAACTAAGTTGAATATTGAAGCTATTCTGAATAGAAACTTAAACATGTTTTGATTATTGAAGCTATTCTGAATAGAAACTTAAACGTGTAAAAGGGGATGAAACGCGAGCTATTTTTATCACAGGTATATTTTTTTTTAATGCAAAATAAGTAAATAAATAAATTTATCGCAACGCCATTGAATGTGCAATGTTTTTGGTTAATCCTTGAGGGGTATGCGATGCCAAACCTCTGACATGCACCCTATTATATGTCCGTGCGAAAAGCAAGGGTTTTCTAAATCTAAGCCACAAATTGTCATTGTTTGACCTTGTGACTTATTAATGGTCATAGCAAAGGCCAAGCGAATTGGAAATTACAAACATTTGAATGGGTAGGTGAGTCTGAAAGAATCATTGAGATCTGTGGTTGAAGTACAATTTCACCTTGAAGTTTGCCGCTCAAAATTGTGGCCTCAAGAATATTGCCCATGATTTTTTAAGAACAATCGCACGCCCTTGCATAATTTTGGCGCATTTTTAACTAATTGCAATATCGGACAGAATTGTGAATCTGAATCATTCCCGAATCAATTTGAACCCACACAAAAAATATCACCCAAATCGGTACAGTCGCTTAGGAGGATACACACGCACAGAAGAATTATATACATATAAAGATGTATGCCGTATCGTGGCGAAATGAATAATCTTTCCGAGTCTGTAATTATTTTTTTTCTGTAATTATTTTTTGTCTGATTTTGATAGAAAAATTTGATAGCAATTTTAGAAACGGCGAAAATATCGGAAAAAAATTCTCCCCTCTTCTTTCTTTTTTTTCTTGCCACACATTAGCAGAATAAACGTCACACACATGGGTAAAACAATTATGCGTTTTAAGGTTTTTAATTAATATATTTTTTACTAATTGCGATATTGGACCGAATTGTAAATCTAAATCATTCTCGAATCCACTTGAACCCACACAAAAAATGTCATCAAAATTGGTCTAGCCACTTAGGAGTTCAGTCACATACACACGCACAGAAGATTTTCATATATAAAGATATAAGTGTGTGCGTACTATTTAATCCCATATTTGAAACCATCGTACTAAATTTAGTTTGTGTAGCATTAAACATTAGGAATGTATTTTAGTATTTGAAAAACAATATTATTTTAAATGTTGCTAAAGTAAAATATTTTTAAAGTAATTATTACCTGACAGACGATAATTATATTTTCATTTGTATAAATGTTTTCTTTTTTAAATTACCGTTGCCTTTTGGTGTATATTAATTTATTAATCTCTCTAAATCATATAATTGGCTTAATAAAATAAAATATTTTTTTTATTAATTTTAAGTAATATTTGTGTTTCTCTTAAAAATTCACCTTTCGCACTGAATTACTTAGTCCGTAAAACAAGTTCACATATTTTGAAATAAAGTCAAGATAGTTTTATTTTCACTTTTTCCGAGAATGCGTGATATTAAATTCGAAGTCTCTTTTGGAAATGAAATAAGAGCTGTGACATCACACAGCCAACTAGCTGATTATAGTTTCGAATTCTGTATCTCTCGAAAATCACCATACGGAATGATAATGGCTTCTGAATGTAAATAGAATTAGGCCTTGAAATCCTTCCGCATCTCAGTTAGAGATTTATTTGAGTTCTAAATCAAAACAAGTATATGATCTTCATCTAGAAATTTTTTTGTTACATTAATACAATAATCACAAGAATGTCATAATTCTTTTACATCCTCTTATAACTTACTACAAAACAAAATAATTTAAAATCGCTTTAAAATAAATTTATGATTAACTTCTACACTTGTTATGTTGTAGAATTTTAAGAACTAATTGTCTTAGTAATATATTTACAAAGTTTATGTAACTAAGAATGCTTCCAATGGTAAAAAATTCTGATAACGTTTGAAGACAAATATTAATGCTTTGGGAAAAAATATTTATTTTTCCTTTAAATAGAGTTTTTTAATAGGGTTTCTTTTTTTCCTTTGAAAAATAACCTTTTTCTTTTACAATATTTCCTTTCTAAACTAGTCACTGAAACTTTTATAATTATTTTACGTGATGACTCAATGTGAAATGAACGAATGAAACATTTTTTCTTCTAATGCAATTTTCAAATCCAATTATTCTGTTAATTAGTTTATAAGATACGTATAAACTTCAAAGACTTCTGAACCTTGTTAAAAAGGAATCGGATAGCACAAGTGGTATTATCTTTACAGTTTAAGTGTTTTGTTCGACAATAATTTCTAAATTACATTAAAACATCTAAGTATTATATTTTTCAGAAATAATCTACGCTGTGTTTCTTTTTCAAATAAAAATAGAGGTTATAATAAACACTTGTTTTTAAAAATATTTTAAAGGAATCCAAAATAAAAAAAAATGAAAGAGGATACAATAGTATATATAATCGGATCACTATTTAACAAAGTCTGTATGGAAAACAAGAATAAAAAAAACGTTGTCCAGAAATACGCTGTATTTTTAACCTTAAAGAGTAGTAATTTTGTACTAAAATTAATGAATTTTAACGTCATTTTCGAATTTTAAGGTTACAAGTAATTTTATGCATACATTTGCTTGTAACTAGCAATTTTAAAGATATATTAAAGTATGCGACCTTAAATTTAATTACTAGTATAATGTATTAATTTTGTTTGAGTTTTTGTTTGAAAAATGAAGTCATAATACACCTCACATCTTTGCAATACACAAAAATCTCTTCAGGCATATATTCTTCTCACGTCGCATTGTTCCAAATGATTTTATCGTTTCATCTTACGATGGTACAGAAATATTTTAAAAATAGGGAGAAAAAAAAATGAACTATATGAGAAAAAGTTCGTTAAACAGAAAATTCACTTCGCTATTTGGAGGTTATTTTACGAAGAAAATCTTTAAATGTTCTTGGTTCCAGGAAAAGTTTGCAAAATAGAGATTTTTAGAATGGATATTCGACTTTATATATAACAAATACATTTCAAACTGAAGAAAAGCTCCATTAGACTAAGAAATGTCTAATAAATTTTGTGGTTTTGTCTATATTCGACTATCTGCATTTCTGTATCTATATCTATTGAGATCTGCGTTTTAACTATAGTGTACACATTCTAGTAGTATATACGCTTACATCATGTATAACTTCTTTTAATGTAATCTACAGAATAATATTTTTAAAAAACATAAGGAAGTGATTAATTTTTCCATATTTAATGAATATAAAAATGATTTTTGTGTTAAAATCTTGTGACATTGTTTTATTAATACACAAGTGCAATTAATTTTTCTATTTCTACTTGAAATTTTTTTTGAGACACAATTATGTTTTTCATTTTTTAAACAATAATTAATAAATTTTCTGTTTAATTTTCCTTAGACGTGCTTGTAAAAAAGACAATGCTTCAAAATTTGAGGAAAAAAAATGAATTCTCTATGTTGTAATCCAAATATTAAATGAGATTATATCTTCAATACAATAGAAATCATACATTATGTTATGTGTATATTTTTGCAAATACAATTATTTTTCCACAACAATAGAAAGCAATTTATTCGTATTCTTGAGTTTAGAAAGGTTTCTGAAAAACAATGGAAAGCATAACTAATTTTATTCATTTTCTTGGGTTAAAATATTTTACTATCTGATAAAGCAAGAATAAATCATTTTTTTTTTGTTTTTTAAGTGTATTATTTAAATAATTGGAAATAGCAGTAAACATTTCATTTTTTATTCAAGTATAAATCTCTGATGATACTTAGGATTAGTGAACTCATCATAATAAACAAAATTTTCTCCATTTTTAGAAGGTCTAAGAGCTGCTCCTTTTTCCCTTTATTCTCAGAATAGAAATTATATACTGCGCTGATAATGAAGGGAAGAGACTCGAATTACTTTTATCTTTAAATATTAAATTCTTCTGCTTATTAACACTATACTGATCCAAAGAACATAAGAAAAACTAATACAAAAAGGATGTAGGATGCATAAGGATGTAGATAGCTGTGTAGAGGATTAAAATGTAGGAAACATTTGTACCCTTCCACGAATGTTGGAAAGAGAAAATTAATTGCAAAAAAGAGTGAGGGAAAGAAAATTAAATCTCGTCCATGGAACTCACCAAGAAAATATGAGTATATTTATTATATAACAATATATTTCGTTTTTATTTGGGCTTCAAATAAAATTATTGTAAGACACAAAAGACAATTCCCATGGTAAGCACTTATATTTACAGTGATTCAAGAAACGCTTAAGTCGCACGATCGTGCGGGTAACGAAATCATGAGTCCTACAAGCGACATTAGTAGAGTAAGATTAATATTTTACTACTTAAACATTAAGACAAAAATTTGTATCGAAACAATTAGAAATATATTGATAATTACCTTTTTACTCTTTTCAGATAAAAAGTAAACCCGTTTTCGTCGTATTTGTAAACAAATCTAGATTTGCCAGCTGAAAACAAAACACAGACTACAACCACCATTTGTTGATAAAAATTGATACTTTACACTTTCTGCAAACTCGTTCGTTCAATTCAGGCTTTACTTACATACGACTATTCCAGAACAAAAACATATAAGAACATCTAACCCTCACGGTCGTGTGGTTTGGGTCTTAAAGGGATATAAAAATTCTCCTAAAATCGCTACTCTGATGAGATGTCAAATTGTAAAGTACTACTTCCACTGCTAAATTTTTAATTCAGTGGTTAACAGAATGGCCGACAAAAGTTACAATTATTTAAATTAAATAAAATGATAAACTAAATAATCCCAGTTGTAAATTTTATTGTGGATGTTTGCAAAACGGCTACATTTTTTCCAAGTACAATTTACATCTTCAAATAAAAAAAAATCATGTATTAAAAAGAATATAAAATAAAAAATATTGTTTTAAAAAAATCTTTATTATTATAATATATATCAAAAAAATTTCGATACATAATAAATATAACCTGCTGTAAACAACCTGTAAAATAAACAACATATTGAGGGTACATCAGCGTTTCTCAAACTGTGGGGCGCGCCCCCCTTGGGGGGCATGATAACTCTACGAGCGGAGCGCGAGCATATTTAAAGTCGAAAACAAAAGGTTATTTAAAAAATTATTAATTTACTGAAAGCAAACAAACAAAATATTTCTGATGTAATAAAATATATAATACACATTTACACTGATATAATACACGTATAAATGTATCAGTACCGTACAATGTATATTTTTTTTAATTATTTAATAATACTAAGTTAAGAACAAGTTTGATAATTATCAGTGACCCCATGGGCTTGTATTAGCACTTATCATGATAATGTATACGGTTTATAATTAATTCCTTAACTGCCGATTAAAAGTTAAGCGATTCGCTCGCCACTGTTTACCATGTAGACGAGCGTATTTTGATGTTTTTTAGGGGGGACAGAGAGGAGAAAAGAAATAAGCAAATTCTCTAAAATAAGTAAATCCTTTGCAAACACTATCAAGGTCCTTTTGTTACATTACAAAGCCTTAAAAGCACTGCACAAAAAAGATCGAACTTTGGAAAAACGTATATATACGTCCAGAAAATTAATGCTTTGGATGAGAGAGACGTTTATATACGTCAGTGGCACACACATAAGTGCTTAGTGTGAAAGTATGGTATTATTGAGTTCAATACATTGTTATTTTATGGAGGGGGGCGTGATGAAAATGATGATTGAATAGCGGGTCACGTATATTGAAAGTTTGAGAAGCACTGGGGTACATACAATAAAAATCGTATGAGAAAAAAAGGAGAAAATTATTTTATAAAAACCGAGGATACACGAAAGAAATAAACTCACTACTAAGGACAGCGAAACATGAAAAAGCTAGCTATTGTAATACTTTTAGGACAAGAAGAATTGTTATTCTTGAATATATTTCCGAAGTATTTAATTCATTTAAGTATGTTCTCTTATTTGTTTACGTTTATTGTTCATAAGCTACGTAAAACAAACGAGTTCTTTAATTTACACTATTGAATAATTTCTTTAATTACATTCTTGATCTTAAAGTATGATTAAATGCTAATTTTAATTAAGTAATAATGTCATGAAAATCAAACCTAATGCTTTCCGGTTCTTTCTTTACACACACAATGTTGTATATTTTATCCCTACTTCTTAAACTACGAAAAATCTTTTAATTACGCCCGCTAATCTGAGAGTAATATGTAGATACCATTTTTATGGTTCTCGATTGACAAAATCAAGTCTTCTTCTCTTGACTTTTTTTAATATTTTAATTAAATACTAATCCCTTGAGCTATAATCACCCGCGATTATTAACGGTGGAATTGAAGGTCTTTTCAATTCTTTCAGCATTCGTTCGAATAATTTTATTGAGCTCACCAAAGCCTGAAATGCCTCTTAATACACATTTTTGACTTTCCAGTCATTTTCTGATGCCTTTTCACTCTTTTGCACTAAAATTAAACGTCATTTTTATCCTTGAGGATTACTTTCAAATTTCGGTTGTAAAAGAAGAAAATGTTCATGTTAAGTATATTTTAAGCATGGACTTAAAATTTCATCAAGTGATTTGAAGATTTTTATGAAGTTTAATAATGTTAATTGTACTTGAGTTCTTTTTTTAAAAAGTTTAATTACAAAAATGTGTACATCAGAGATCAGTTACTCATATAATCTTGCTTACATCACCAACGCATTTTAATCTAACTTTTGTTTGCTTAAAAGTTCTAACCCTGTTAATATTGTTACGAATGTTGTAAATAATTTGTATTTGGATGTGTAATGCATTTATATTACTCTATGTCATATTTAATTACTTTATGCTAAATTATTACTGTAATATTCGCAATCAGCGCCGTCCCTTGCGTTACAACGGAGATTCAATGCGAACTTGGCAAAATCTTGGCGACAGAGCAGAGTTGACCTCTTTTTTGGGGACCATTTTGGTGACTTGGTGTCCACGTTGACGAGCTAAAGACCCTATGGATTTTTCTGGAAGTTAGTGGAGAAATATACTAATTTCACGATCTATGACGCAAGCGGATCTTTTTCGAAGGATCCGAGAGGCTTAAAAATCGAGAGACTCTCGCCGAAACTGAGTTAGTACTGTTTTGACTAGCTCTTAGTAGTCTTGTCTTGACCGTGAAGAGTCGTCTAGCGATCAACTCAGCTGTTGAGTAGGAGGAGCCTTACTTGTGAATAATCTTTTACATACGTGTATTTTAGACACTGATAGTTCTGTCTGACCGCTGAGGAAGGCACGAAGACTTTCTGAAATTTATTCTGCGAATATTGCTTTTGAATCCTGTATTTCAAGAATTGTTGTTCGACAATTAATTTGCATCGCTCCTGAAGAACTGTCTTGTTTTTTGTGGCTGATTCGCATAAAATATTCGAACTCCCGATCAACGTAAAAATGTATTTATTTGTTTTGGTGAATATGTATTTAAAATATTTTTGTATATCTCTCTGCTTCAGTAAAAAAATTGATTTGTTAATCAGTATTTTAATAAGCGATAATACAGCCATTGTGTTAGAATAACTTTCTTTTTGCTGTTGAGTCGACATAAACACACATAACTCTTATGGCGTAAAAAAAAATTGAATGTTTGGTCATGCTCATCAATAACATATTACAATAATCGTCATCTTCTTTAAGAAATATTTTTCTCAATTAGGTAACTTATTATTTTTCTTTTGGTACACAGTTTAAAAAGTAGTTTAGGAACTCTAAATGTTAAATAATTATTAAATTATATTCTATCAGATATTCATTAATTTTCCTTAGAGATTCTATCTATAACAAATGTACCAGTTATGTATATAAACTGCAAGTAAAATCACATATCCTCAAATAATTACAAGTAGATAATTTAAAGTCGCTCATCCGGTATAGAGGTTAGTGATACTCAACCATAGGGTCTGGATTCGAATCCTAGAGAAGGCATGGATGTTTGTAAATGTTGCCATGCCTTTGAGGTATGGGGTTACTCTAAATAACCGTCGAGCTACAAGTCCTCTCGTGAAGTCGGTGGAACTAGAAGAGAGATGGGAGGGCCCCCTGACCACACCCAGGGAGATCTGCTTCAAAATAGAGGTGGAACCGAGACAAAATGCACTGTAACCTGTGTGGTTCTAAAAGCTACGGATAACGACCAGTGTACATCTAGCTGTTGGCCGCGATGAATTTCCTGGATCTAGATATGACATTATCAGACATATGGCATTATCAGAAAAAGATAAATTAAAGGATTTACCTAATTATGATTCTCTCGAGAAGTTCTTCGCATTGTCAATGAAAACAGACATTCATCGAGAAAAACAAATTGTGAAGAAAGAAATCACTGTTATTTTCTATTCATATGTAAACAACGTTATTATTTAATATTTTGCACTTTTTACACAATAACACATTTAAGTATTAAAGTCGTTCGTTTCCCTTATTGTTTTTAAAAATAAGCCTTTTATCTGACGTCATCTTATTCATACGAAACTGCCTTACTCTGCTAAGAAGTATTTTTAAAAAGGTTTTTTCTTTCAAAACCTAGTGATTGAAGGCAGAGTAATAATTATGAAATATAAACAAATTCTCTGTCTAAAAGTACCTATTTAGGAATAAAAAACAAAACATCATAAGAACACAAATTGAAGACAATTAGAAACCAAATCAAAAACTGCAGTGTGCTCTATAGTACACTGCTGGCCACCGTAAATGCAATACAAAGAAAGACTAGAGATAGCACAACAAAAAATTTTTTTAAGATAACATGTTGACCAAGTATCAAATGATTAAATTTATAGACTTCTCTAAAGTGTTGTTCCTGCCAGAATCAGTAGCCAGAGTAACCGCCATTGTAGGAGATCACCGCTGCCACACGCCTCCGCATTGATTCAATGAGACTTTGCATGTGTTCTCGGGGTACAACAGACCAAGCAGCTTCCTCACGTTGCCGAAGTTGATCTGGTGTGGCAGCTGGGGGTGTAATCTGGGTCAATCGTTGAACAACCATGGACCAAATGATTTCTATCGGCGAAAGATACGGAGAGCGACCCGGCCAAGGAAGCAATTAAATCTGGTGATTGACGAAGAACTGTTGGACAATGAGTGCCACGTGTGGTCACGCATTATCCTGTTGAAATATGGCTGCGTCCAAGCCCTGAAGGCAAGGAAGGACAACTGGCCCCAACACCTCGAAGATGTAGCGCTGGATGTTTAAAGTACCGGCAATGCGTACTAGAGAAGTGCGAGAGTGATATCCAATACCGCCCCATACCATAATACGCGGTGGAAGATCAGTGTGACAGTGCATAACGCAGCTGTTCAGCATCCTCTGTCCACGGTGTCTCCAGACTCGAATCCGACCATCGTGGTGGGGCAGACAGATGTGTGACTCGTCAGTAAAGACAACTTCCTTCTTTCATCGCACCATTGGCGGAGGAGATATCTGTGGTTCTGTGTCAAGGGTAGACCAAGCAATGAACGTCTTGCGGACAGACCACTCTGCTGTAAACGGCGTCGAATGGTACACGCAGACACTAAATGATGTATTTAAGACTCAATGTGCTGTGCTACTGTTCGTGATGTGACTGAACGATCCATCACTGCACACAATTTGGCCGTCCTCACGTGAAGTGGTGCAGTGAAGTGGACGCGATTGACCACGTCGGTCCATCGTACCCTCCCGTATCCAACGGTCACATATTCGCAATACAGTTGTTTGGTTTCGTCCAACATGACTATCGATTTTGCTGAAAGATAATGCACAATATCTCGGTAGGCCACTATCCTTTCTCTGTCTAACTCGGATACTTGATCAAAAGTTGATCGCTGTTTTCTACGAGACATAACTGATCGTTTTTTGAAAAATCTGCAAGAAAAACACAATTGCCGAACTTGAAATCGTTGAAATCTCCAAGCCTTAAATAGCGCTTTGAGGTGGCTCCGCAGGCGCGCGTGATGTGTGTCTGCGCTGAAATTCTTGTCATTTGCATATCTCACCTTCGCTAATGCATGTTGTAAATTTCATGTTATTTGCATGCTTCCTTCAGGGTGTTGCATTTACGTTGGTCAGCAGTGTATTTAAAACCCTGAATCAAAAGCAGATTCAAAAGAGGAAGAAGTGCTTGAGCCAAGAGGAATGCCCATTAAGTATGTTAAATATCTCATTTATAATTAAAAATGCACAAATCTTGCACACTTTGGTAAAAAAGATTAAAACTTCACAACTCTTTTCTAAACAACAATAGAGACAATCGCTTTATCTCAATATTCTATATTCAATGCAAGGAATTAAATTTACCTGTGTACGAATTTCGAAAGAATAATTCCGAGTTTCTATTTTAATTCTATGGCATAATTGAACAGACGTTTTATTTTATCGATGCGTATTTCAATGATTTATTTTTGAACATAAAATTATAAGCAAAAATAACTTGTGACACACAGTAAAAAAGATTTTTTAATATACATATACATGTATTTATTCATGTTTATACATTTTTTTAAAAAAATTTACTATGTTTAAATTGATTTATAACATTTATTTAAAAAAAAGTGGTTTAATTTGATATCCATATGGATTATACTTCGCGCCATCAATAATATATGAATGAATTAAAAACGAATTAAAAGTAATTTAAATAATTTTCGAAAACACACACACACACAATGTAATGCTGTGACAGGGTAGCTTTAATGGTCCCACAGCTATTTGCTGAAAGACATTTTATTTCTAGATTTAATAGTAAATAATGATGGATTCAATATTAAAATATTAAAGAATACAGCCTTTCGGTGTGGCAAAGTTCATTTCAGGTACGTCCAACCGTTGCGCCACTGACTCCGGACATCAATAGTTCACCATTCGCAAAAGTTCCTCAGTAAACAAGGTTAATCTGTCAGCTCTTGAGCGCGGCTGCGTCCGCCAACTCCAAACTTGAAGAGCGAAAAAAAAAAGGTCATTTCCTGGAGATCGAGAAGTCCCTCTCGACTTCCAAGCTGACCCCTTTAAACTCCATGGAAGAGTCACTTTCCCGCCCTTTATTAACTCTCATTGGCAGGCGCCACACATTTGCACCCGGCTCTCCCGACCGTAGTCCCATTCCATTGGTGCGTGTAAACAATTGGCTGACACGTTTGATCGCTACTGCGAAACTGACTTATATTCAACATCTGGTGGCTATAACTTGTACTGTCAAGTTTTCACCGAGGGTGTGTCTTTGTCTCGTCTTTCCGACAGTACTCTATTCAGTTGTTTGCGACCCAGATGTGTGAGGGGGACCCAACAAAGGGGTTTTACTCGCAGCTTCCTTTCTAATGAGCACGTTGACTGAGAAGCGTATGTAGGTTGGGAAAAGAAAAAGAGTGTGGTGCCATCAAAAACATTCTCCGAGACTATATACATTAGTTAAACCCCCTGCGTATGGAAAGAACAGCCGGCGCCTTTTTTGGAGACACAATGCTCCATTTGCACAACATGATCCTCCAGACGTCGATCTTGACACGTATATATGGAGGGGAGGGAGTTCTGCTATTGTGAACAGACGTTACAACACTGTTTGAAAAAAAAAGTAACAGTCGATTAATAGGTGAATAAAAATGAGTTTCTTCTTTTTCTAACACCTCTTGAATATACTTTTTCTAATTTTATTTTTTACACCTATTTCCTCCAACTCTCAATCCTCCAAATAGCCTTGGATGTATCATTTTTGCTGCTTAAAAGAGATAAAGCCAAGGCTTTGATTAAAAAGGCTTACAACTCTTAAGTCGGCTCACAGAATTGAGCTTATTTTTATGCTTTGTTACAAATGTGGAGACTCTGAATAAGTAGAAGTGGCATTAAAATAAGCCTCTTAATTCTATTCACACAACTATAATCATATAGTATGTTTTTATACGTCTTGCTTTAGTTCTAGTTTATTAATCATGAAATAACAGGCTCTTGTGTACTGGATGTTTTAAATGCGAGATCACAGTATTAATCCTTTGAAAATTCTGTTTCTTTTCACATCTAGTCTAATGCATCATTTCGAATTAGTAAAGTACCTTTGGTTTATTTTCGGTGTTTGAAAACATTTCTGAATTTCCTTTTTTCAAGATTTGGAAACTTAAAAAGGGATCCTTAATATAGACAAAATGTTTTTTATATCGAAAATAAAATGTTACTCTAGAGGAACCTGTATTGTTTTCCGTTCTTTGAGATGTAATTAATTGCATTGTATGGAAGGAACGTAAAATTATCTTTACATTTATGAATTCCAAATGATTCTGATGCTTAATATTTTATTTTGTATTTCCTCACAATTGTTACGTCGCATTTTAACCATTATTGTTATACATGGTGGTTATTTTTAAAATATAAATGTAAATGCTAATATCTTTGCTACCAATAGTTGAAACTGAGTGAATTTTAAATAAATTAATTAATGTTTTAAATATATAAGTATGCTAATATATGCTACATTCAAAATCAAATTACTCCCCAATAATACTTGCTTGTTTAAATTGCAGTTTTTAACTATACAATGTGTAACAAATAAAAATTCTTCCTTGAAAATAAACAAATGAAAATACCTGAAAGAGTTTCTAAGAGCGATTCCAATTTAAAAACCTGTAAAAATTTAAAACAGTAAAAGTTTGCTTGTGAATCATTATTTTCTTCACAACGTTATATGGTCTTGTGCTCTTTGATCTCACTCACCCCCCATATATATACTATATATATTCTTTTTTAGAGCTTTTTAATTTGCAAAAGTCCTGAACCTTCTAGGACTTCGTGTAAATAATTTTTATTTACGCACCTTACGGGAATTAACCACAACTTTTATCACTTAAAAATTATGTGGTCATAAATTTCAGATTTTTCATTTTGTCACCCCTTCTTACGAAATTTGTCCACCAATCGGAGGAGCCCTTCAAGGTAGTCATGTGAGATTTGGAAGTTCTGGTAGGCTCTTTGTGTAAAAACCGAGTGGGAGTGAGTGAATATTAACGTCACCCTATTCAGCTACTTTAGGGCTTTTGGCAACTGACTTCATAGTTTTGAATCTTGATCAAGTGACGAGAACGACACATGAGCTGGAACCTCCTTTCATAACTTCCACACCATACCAACAGATGGACGTTTGAGCCTCGACATGTTTAAAGTGCATCTGCGTCCTCTGCATGGCGGATCTTCAGCTGTTTTTGGTTCGATCACATAGCAAGCCGGCCAAGAGTCCGTTGCCTTTTGACCATTCGGCAACCGCGGCTACGTATAAAAACCGAAGAACTACAGAAAATTAACAGCCTCATCTCTTATTCTCATGTAAAACACGCATATGTCCCTTTTGTGTTATGTGTTCTATGTGTGTGTGAGTGTACATTTAAAATAAAGCAAAACGCCAATGTAACTTAGCAATATATTAGTTACGTTTCTATAAATATTTTTTTCTCAGTAAAATCATTACTGGAGATCTTTATTTTTTAAAAAGGAATACCTTCCACTTCTTCTTTCTTTACTTTTCTATTGTTTTTAAACGATTATTCAAAAATAGGAAAAAAATAACGTAGCTAGAAATATGGGTCTAAATAAGTAAGTTTCTAAGTATTGGTACTTTAAAATATTATTAAAAAATTGTTTCAGAGTTCAATAGGAATTATGTCCACAAATGTATATTTAAGTTAAAATATTCGAAATTTCTGAACACAGATGCTAAAAGAAGGTAATTTTTTTAAAGAAAAAAATTAAATGAGTTAATTGTTTTTAAATTAAAGAGAAGATATAATGGGGTAGGACAAGAGAGGGAAAATAGCTACTCGGTAATGTCTTATTTAGAGCTATTTGTAGCGACACAAATGTTCGGGAAATAGCCACCTTTCTATTTTTCTCTGCTTGGATTCCCGCGGATTCAAAGTTTAATTCTTTCTGAGAAATATTTAGTTTCCAATGTTTTAAAAATAGTCTGCAGAAAAAAGCATATTTTTTAACTTGACACGTATTTTTATTCTTTAAAAGAAGAACGAAAAATAACATTAGAGAAGGGACATATTTTGCTTGGTTGAAGGAAACAGAACACGATTTTTCACAGAAAGAAAAGATGAATTGTTTGAAACAGTATCATGTCGATAAAAGTTGAAATTTTTCTGACGCAATGTTTTTTTAGAATAAAGTTTATATTATGGTGGAGAGTCTTGAAGATTTTGTTGTGTTTGTAAATGTTGAAAGATAATATAGATTGTGAGAGAAGAATATGTACGTGTTTTTGTATAAAAGACACGGAAAAGAAATGCTCAACATCAAAATCGAAAAAATATAGCAACATATTTTATCACTTGTCAAATATTTCTTTGACTGTAGGTCGACCCTTGACAGTGAAAAGTACACTAGAGAATCAAGAAATAGAAAAGAATTTTGGATTTGATTATCAAAAGGATTTAGGACAAATTAAGGAATTCTTTGGTAAAAAGGCTTAAAACATAAAAGAAAATGTAGGAAGTATTATTTTTTAGCCTAAATTATTATTTTATGAATATTTACACCCGATGTAAATAAGCGTTATTCTGTTTTTTATTTGATGATAGCAAAATCGATCTCGTTATTTTGAAGCAATTGAATTGGAATCATTCAAAAATCTTTCTTAGAGCTATTTCAAGTGAATGCTTAAGCGAATGTAAAAATGAAAGACAGTAAAATTTTAACAGAAATTCTATCATCTCTTAAAAATAAGTTCATTCGAAGCATAATTTTTTTATCCCAGGAATATTTTAAACAAAACAAGTAACATAAATACACTTTTTAATGTCAATTCTTATTCATGTCAACAGAGAAAATTTTTTATTTTAGTTAATTAAATTGAATTAATGAAATATAATATTTGAAAAAACTTCATAAACATCAAATGCCATCCACTACAAGTTTTAAAAAATATATTTTAAGCCAAGACCGAAAGAAAAACTTACATGTGCCATGTGTTGGTGCCAATTCTAATTTCGACAGAAAAAGCGCAGAATAAATTTAAAATTAAAAAAATAAAATTTACTTAATGAGTTGATATTTGAAAAAACTGTGTTAAAATCAAGTACTATCCACTACAAGTTTAAAAAAATGTGTTTGAACTTAAGTGGATGAATAAAAAGTCTTTTATTAACGATTGAAAATTTGAACAAGATATATACATTTAATAGGAGAGAGTTAACCAATAGTAGGAATTGAAAAGAGAAAAGCTAAAAAGATTTTTTTCTGGATGTGTGTAATTCATTGAAAATATTTGATAAGACGATTCGTAACCTCTATCAATATAAGATTAGAAAATTTTTGAGGAATACTGTTCAGATATTTGCTTCAGTTTTTAATTTTATATAGAGGAATATTTGTTCGTTTGCTCAATAGGATCATTGTCCTTTCCCGAAATTGCTTGTACAAATATGCAGATATCTAATATAAAACAAATTTTCTATCATAATATAAAACGACATTATTGAAACTCAGCCGAGTTCTTACCTGCTACTTCATGTAAAGGAATATCTTGTCAAATACTGTTGTAGATGAGCAATGTGTAGCACTTTAAGGCATAGAAAATTTCTGCTTTAAAAATTATGAATCTCTCTGCTACAATAATATTATTTTCTATCTAAGTCATTTGAATATTCTTTTTTATTCTTCAAGGCGAAAATTAGTTTTGTTTTACTTTTCAATCAAGGAATTTGAGAATTAATTTGATTATTGAAATGACAAGTTTAGATCTTAAAATTTCTATTAGTGGTTCAGATTCTTACTTCTTCTATAGAGGATTCAAAACAAAATAAGACTCCATACATTATAGAAAACTAAATGAATCATTTTAATATAGTATTTATAGAATAATACTAAATATAGTATTTATAGAATAATATTAAATATAGTATTTTTAAGGTATCCGACTACGTTCGGAACCGTGATTTTGCCAAAGCGTATAAATGGATAATATTTATGCTATTTGGTGTCACTTAGATTAGAAAATGTATATAAAATTGTTTAAAGGAAAGTATTACAATAAAAAAATTATTTTAGTACGGAATTTTGACAAAAAAGGAACATAGAATGACCCATTTTCAAAATATTCTCCATTTGTGAAAAATGCTTTTATTATAACAATATTTTCCCCCCTGTCTATAGCTCAGACCTCTGTACAGAGACTCTACTAGAATTTTTGAAATATATAACTTAGAAGTGGGTTTATCCATGTCTTACGATAACACAGGGGAGATATTTTAAGAAAAAAACTCCGATAATTATTTCAATTGGTTGTAACTCTGAAAATAATGTGAATTTTTCAAAACTCATAGTTGAGCCTCTGTAGAGAGGTCTGATCTATGTACAGGCAAAATATTATTATAATAGAAGCATTTTTCGCAAAAGAAGAACATTTTGAAAAATGGTTATTCTAATTTAACTTTTAGACGAAATATTGTATTTAAATAATTGTTTTTGTCTAAATGTCCTTAAAACAATTTTATACATGTATTCTAATGTAAGTGACATTAAATATCATGAAAATTATCCATTTATGCGCTTTTTTAAAATCACGGTTCCGAACTTTATCAGTCGGATACCTTAAGGTATAAATAAAAGCTTATAAAATGACATTTTCTTGAGGAAGGATTATGTATTTTAAAATTTGAGAATACTTCTATTATATAAATAGCTATTTACTATAATCATATTTACACTAATTATTCTATAAGGGTTTCCCAAATGAGATAAGTGGACACAGGTTGAATAAAAAGAATGATTCTATTGGAAATCAGAAGGAAAATCGCTCTGGGGTTTGTAACACATGTCTCATCGTTTTGACAGTAAGTCTATGTCTTTACTCCAGAAAAAACGTGTTTGATATTTGAGGAAGTCCTGCTCAGCTTGCTTCATTTCTTCGCTCAAATATAGCCATAAACTGTCACTATTCGTCGAAAGATGTTGACAGTCAACTCACCTCCCGTTATCAGAAACCGTATAACCACGCATTGTTCCGATCTGTACGCAGCCTTATATGGCACGACTAGCTAGGGATAGCAATATCGGGCAAAAAGTTCAATACCGGTATTCGGTATTTCTTATACCTTAATACCGAGATACCGGTTTTAATACAGGTCGTAGAAATTTTAGAAAAAGAAAGAAGCCACAGATGTTTCTCTGGATTTTTTTTTTTTGCCAGTTTTATTAGAGTGTAAATATAACAAAAAATAATTTGTAACTTATAAACCATAACAGTATATAAAAATTCACGAAAAAGTAAAGGAACATCTTATTTATTTAAATCACAAAACAGTGTAAATATCTCTATTCAGTCTGTGGTACGATTACAAATTTTTGAAACGTGATCTTAAGGTATCCGACTACGTTCGGAACCATGCTTTTTCAAAAGCACATAAATAGATAATTTTTATGATATTTAGTGTCACTTAGATTAGAATATATACATAAAATTAATTTAAGGACCTTTTGACAAAGAAAATTTATTTAAATACAATATTTTGGCAAAAAATTAACTTAAAATAATCTTTTTTCCAAATGTCCTCCTTTTGTGAAAAATGGTTCTATTGTAATAATATTTTTCCTGTATATAGCTCAGACCTCTCTACAGAGGATCAACTAAAATTTGTGAAATACATAACTTAGAAGTGGGTTTATTCATATTTAACGACAACCGAGGGGAGAAATTTTAAGAAAAAAACGCCAATAATTATTATAACTGGTGGTAACTCTGAAAATAATGTGAATTTGTCAAAAATTTTAGTTGAACCTCTGTAGAGAGGTCTGAGCTATATGCAGGCAAAATATAATTATAATAGAACCATTTTTCACAAAATGAGAACATTTTGAAAAAAGATTATTCTAAGTTTATTTTTTGCTAAAATATCGTATTTAAAAAAAAATTTCTAAAAATATCCTTAAAACAATTTTATACATGTATTCTAATCTGAACGACACTAAATATCATGAAAAGTATCCATTTATGTGCCTTTTTAAAATCATGGTTCCGAACGTAGTCGCATACCTTAAAAACATAATGCATCAATTGTACTGCTATTAAGCCTGGGACGTAATTTTATGCAAAGTTTACCAGCTGTCGAAAACGTTCTTTTGGGAAGCTGGTGCTGGTACTGTTAACGATGCGCGATATACTTTTCCCAAGTATTTACCTCTATAAATCCTTCATCTTTTCAAATAAATCGATTTCTCGATGGATGGTTTCGGATATAGATCGTTTCTGTTTTGTATTTTGGTTTGTTGATTTTTTTTTTTTTTACTATCGCTAGTTCAAATTTTTGTTCAAGAGACAATTCTTTTTCACGATCGACATTACTTTCATCATCATCTTCGATAACAGTACCAAATTCTTCTGAATGCAGATAGGTATATGATGAAAAAAACTTTAAGAAAATGTACACTAAACTTGATCAAATTTGAATTGGTTAGTCTCTTTTCTTCTTTTTAAAATCATTATCATTATGTAAATATCATAAGACATTTTCTATTTCGGAGACAAATTAAAAAAAATTCTAGTATATACCGAAAAACCGGTTTTTAAACATGTGAATACCGGCATTACAAAATTGTACAAATGGCTCAAAATACCGGTATTACAAAATTGTACAAATGGCTCAAAATACCGGTATTCGGTATCCCGGAATACCGGTATAGCAATCCCTATATATATCTAATATCTAATATATATTATAAATGCGAAAGTTTGTGAGTATCTTTGTGGGTCTTTCACGCAAAAACAACTGAATGGATTTTAATGAAACTTTACAGTAATATAGCTTATAAATCAGAATAACACATAGGTTAAAATTTATAAAGATATTGTGAGAAGTTTTCAAAATATAACGACAATTGTCAAGAAAGTAGGAAAAAATACGCCATTTGCAAAAAAGCCCGTGGCAGCATTCATCTATTTTTTATATCCCTTCTGTTATGTCTACGCCATACCTCAGTGCGCTTTCGCTTTTCATTGATTCCCTTCATCAGTGTCGTCACTATTTTTATTTAATAATAAAAAGGAGAGGAGGTGGCAAGATTTTAACATAAAATAAATACAACAAAAAGTAATATTAACGTATTACACTTCCTGATATAAATTATTTACACTATTTTAAGCGTTCATTACACAAAATTTGTAACTATGACAGTGGAAGGAAAACTATGAAATTAAAATAAAATATCAAAATGTTTTTTATCATTTGTTTTTTTTTTTTTTTGAATGTTTTTTTTTTTTTCAGTACATGTAAATATATATCTACGCTTCCCCCATACTACTGTTTTTTTATAACTTATATATATATATATATATATATATATATATATATATATATTAAAGTATTTATATTAATTCATTACTAAATTAATTATTTGTTAATTAAAAAAAGTACATTGTCTATTATTTTGGATAATAATACATTTCAGATACATTTTTAAGCTAACTAAAGAATCGTTTTCTTTTTATTGCTTCACATTAATACTTTTTTAACTAATGCAATATTGTTTTTAAAAAGTCATAAATCGAAATTTGAAGCTATATTTTATCTGTGAGGGGAGGGGAAGAGGAAACATTAATTTTACACTAAAAAAACCGTGGTATGCCGGGCTAGAGGGAGGGGGGGAAAACCTGTCTTAAATCGAAAATATGTGGAACACAAATTTCGAAAAAGGGAAATTGAATGAAATAATTTTAGAAATCACTCACATTGCGTGCGTACAAACACACACATAATTGCTGGCGTCATGAGGGAAAGAGAAAGCCCGTGCAAAGCCGGGCCATGCAGCTAGTAAATATATTAGGCACGATTTTACTTTCGATTAATTTCCTGTACTGCTAACAGGTTTCACTGTTAAACATCCTATGCGGTGTACACTTCCTACCGTCTTTCGTGGCCCTGTTTGGTGGCTTCAAAAGCTGCATTCATTCTGCAGCAATAGCTTTTCTCAACTTTTCATTTGGGCAAGCTTTATGATTTATCCCATATTATTTAATTGATGATAATGCATTCAAAATTAATCTCAGTTTATCCATCATACTTCTATTTTGACACTGAAAATCCTATTTCTGTAAAAGTAACTAAAAAACTAATCACACGATTAAAGGAATTTGTTAAGCTATATCACTAGGTATATACGTACTGTTACAATATAAATATATCTAATATTATTTTATATTTTTGAAGTATAGATACTCTCAACAATTCAATGATTCTTTCACAGTAATAAGTTTTACAATTTATGTATAGAAATTCGTTTTTTGTTATTCCACAGAATCAGTGTCGATAACAAAAAGAAATCTATTAAAATTGTGCACAAAAAGTGCACTAAAAAACGCACTAAAAATTTCGTATTATGTTTTTTTTGAAAATACTAACTTAAAATTTTTTTTAAGAGGGATGGAAGGAAATTTTATTGTTTTAAAAAAAATGTTATAATTTTTAAATACTAAAAAATAATTTTAAAAATTTCTCATTTTGATTCTGTCTTTTTTATTTCTTTATTTGTGATATTGTTGAAATTAGCCTTGGGTATATCTTTAACAGGAAAATATTTATTGTTAATATTTAAGTAGCTTTATACTCAATACCGTAATACTTTAAAAACATTTTTAGTGTATATTTTTAATTCCAATCCAACATTTCGACAAGATTTTTTTGAATTCCATATTTAAATAACTTTCTCTCGGTTTTGAATGATGAAGAATTTTTCTCTGAAGTAAGATCTAGTTCTAAAATACAACAGAGTGTCAAAAGATTTAAAAAAGTTTCATAAATGCTAAATGCGTTTGAAGAATTTTTTAAGAGGCTTTCCTGTTTATCCTTAAAAATTATCAAAAATACAGCATAAATTTATCTTATTGATGCAAAGCTAAAAATGATAGAGATATTTTTCGTGGAAAAGTTAGAGATCTCTTAAATGAAAATAATTATGTACTATATATATACTTGATTAATTTTTAAGTCAATTCACAAGAAAAAACATAACTTTTCCAGTTCTTCACAAAATAAGTTTCAAAAAATAATTATATGTATATAATTATTCTTTTTGAAAAGCTTGTCTCTTTTCTTTAATTAAATTAATTATAAGATTCTTAAAAAGAAGCCGTATTTTTTCAGTTTTCAGCAGAAGCAAATAAATAAATAAATAAATAAAGTAAAAAAAAATCTATCTACCTATAATTTTTTTACGAAATGCAGAACATTTTAAAGAAACATCTGATTTATTTCTACATAAGTAGCCTTTTGTATTATTTAATTTTTAATGAAATCTTTAGGCATTATTTATTTTATATTTCTCAAATAGTTTATTAAAGTTTACTAAAAATTGTTCAGGGACTCTTTTCTGATTCCCAGAATAAGAGTGATCAAGACTTTCGACGGAATCTAGTGATATCACTGCATTTATTCATGGACACGAGAACAACAACAAATAGTTTATTTGTTCACATTTTTCTTTATAAGAATACAATGCTTTTGAGATCAACGCAAAAAATAGATAACTTTCTTTTTGGAAAAGAAATGCATTTTACATTATTAAACAGTAATAAGAACGAAAATTTATTTAAATTAGGTTTCCATTCGATATTTATAAAGGAATATTTACTTTTGTTTTCATTTCATTTTTATTCAAATAATAATTTATTAAGATTGTACATTTTGTAAAATTACTTATTCATATTAAAAAGAATTTCGTGGTTAATTATGTGCCCTTGCAAAGATCAATTTTAAATTACTCTTTTAGTAAATTTTTGATGAATAATATCTTTTATTTTTATTGAAAATCAGTTGCTTCGTGTACAGTTAAAATTATTTTAAAATTTATATACGTACTTAAACTCACTAAACAAAAATTCTGGAAAGCAAATTGATTTTAGGGAATATTAATCATAAATTTTAATTATCAATGTATAAATAAAATTGGTATGTTTTTAATTTTTGCTTCTTAAACTATCAACAAACATTTACGATTCCACAATTATAATTCTTATAAGCAAAATAACTCATATTGGATAAATCAAATCTTAATAAATTATTCAAGCAGTAAATAAATATCATCCATAGTAAATTTATATGTGCATAACAAATGAAAAACGTTTACTTATAATACTAATTCTATTTTTAATAGAAATAACTTACTTGATTAACATACACACGGATTATTTTTTAATTTTTATTTTGTTAATTATTACACGCAGCATTTAGGTAGATAAATATCATTTTGTAAATCATTTTAATTTAATCTCTTATTAATAATTGCAAAATCAAGTATATTATAAATTTCAGTAAAATGTGATGAGACTCTGATTTTCCTTTAAGATAATTTAAATAACTTTGGATGATTTAAAAAAAAGAAAGACAATTATAGCTTAAATACAGATTAGACACAATTGTCTTGTTTAATATTTCGTATTCAATACAAACACTATAGTATAATCTTTTATTGATTTTGGATTATAATATATTTTTTTATTTGATTAAATAATGAAAGTTAAATGTCAACTTCTTGAAATGCTAATGTAGGGTATATTCGTGAATAAATGGGATTCAGTAAAACAGATTATATATTATCCAAATTTTGATTTATTTAACGCTTTTCAAATAAAACTATTAAAAATATTTATATCATTAGTAAATATTTGGAATTTAAGAAAATAAACAAATTAATGTCTTTTTTTCCACAAAGAGAAAGGAGGAAGAATAAAAACGTTCAGAAATTTTTTGCGATTGTCTTACATTTATTTCTACGTGAAAAAATGTATTACTATTCAACTTTGTAGTTTTAAAATTATTTAACTTTCTGTGTATGTGCATTTTTTAAAAATATAAGAGAGACAAACAGATACAACCTATTTACAAGTGAAAACTACTTGATAAATAAGTATTTATTTGCAAAAGAACTTTCATAATGAACATTTAAATTAAAATTGAAAGCGGAATTGGTTATATATTAGAAATTAAAAAAATATATAATTTTGCTCATTTTTTTCCAACTATCAAACATCCGAAAAAACTTCACGAACAGTATTTTAAGAAATGTTTTAAAGTCGAAAAACTTTTAATAAAATCTGGATAAATAAAATTTAAAAATATAGAACTTATAACAAAAAAAAGCAAATAAGTAGAATTTAGTTGTTGAACTAATTTAAGATATATAGCGAGATAATTGAGACTCTAATTGTAGAAATTAAAAAGAATCTAATGTTATTAGTTCTAAAGAAGAAAAAAATAATTAAAAAAGAAAAAAAAGTTTAGTTGAGAGAGAGATTTTTTAATGAAGAAAGACAATAGTAAGTAATTACCTAGAAAAAATAAATTTACCATTTTTTTTTCAAAGCTGTTGAATGACTGGTAAGCAAAAAAAAAAGCTGCCTACGTTTTTGTTAAGGCTAAAAGTAACTGCATAGATTGCCTAGATATCGTTATCTGGTAATTAAGAAATTTTTTTTGTTTACCTGCTTTTATATGTTTGTTACTGCTGGTTACAGTCGTAGAAAAGTATTTTCTTTCTTTCGTTAGTTTTAGTAATGAATCATTGCAATAAAATATCATAGATAAGAGATAAACTAATTGCTTTGAGAGGTTTCAGTGGAATAATGGTCCACAATTGCCTAATATGGGGATGCAATGGTAAACTTTTTACAAGGTTTTCCTTATATTATAAAGTTCATTTTTGATACTAGTTTCCTTATCTTAAAAATATGATTTTGTATATGTTACCGTTATAGTGTGAAATCCGTTATTTTATGGAATAACTAGGTATTTTTTAGAAAATAACTGGATAAGCTAGTTAAAGTGTATACAATTATTTAATTCTACGATTTAAGTAGGTATTCTAAAAAATAACGATTACTTGATCGTTAAAGTATGAAATACAATACTCGAAAGTTATTTGAACCGATTCTAGCTGATTTTAATCAGTTTTGAAATGACGTGTGAGTGTGTACGCTTCACATTCCGTTGCTTTTAAACGTAGAATTTAGGTGGTGTATATATGTTAGCGTTTTACATTTTGGATTATTAATAAATATTTTTGTAACCTGTTTTCAAGCAATGATTTCTAAAGGAATGGAAGACTAACCTGTAAATAAAAACACTCAATGCGAGAGATTTGAATATTAATCCAAAAGCGTGGCACAAAGGAAATAAGTGCTGCAATTTACTCGTGAAAAATTATTAACTTTGATAGCAGAAGTAAAAAGTGCTAAAACAGTACAGAAAAATGTAACACGTGACAATTGGTTTCTTCAGCATTATGATATCTTGAAGTTCCAGGAGCAGAAAAGTTACCCCTGTGCTAGTAACAAATGTAAAAATGTTCTCCCCCTCCCTTTTTGCTTAACTTGTGTTAGCAATGTGAGCAATAATAAATGATATCGTCTGCTTTTCTTTATAATTTATTAATTAATCATCCGCGATAGGGATAAAATGTATTTTTCGAGAGATTTTAGCAATTTATGATGGATTAATTTATAAAATAACTTTGAATTTGTTTATTTTTCACTTATCATTAGTTATTTTATAGAATAACTAGTTATTTCATAGAACTAGGTAAAAAGTATGACATTTTTCATCTATTATATTCTTTAAGTGACTTGTCTAGTTATTTCATGAAATACATAGTTATTCTATGAAATAACTGAATTATATACTTTAACGGTAAAAAAATAAATGAACTATATTGGTTCTGCTTTTAATGAAACTGCATTGATTAGAATTGTTTTTACAAATATACAGGGAATTGGAAGAACATTTGAAGTTAGAAGCAACAGGAATTACCTATGTAATAAATAGCACATGACGTCAAGTACACACATGCCAATTATTACATTTGAGTAATAAATCCAATATAATTACAGTTCTCATTGCTATAATCCTCATGTACAAGATATCATTCTCTTTATGACAGTCAAATGATTTATTAAAATCAGTTTGCCATGCCGCATTGCTTGTTTCTGCTTTATATATTTGTTCTTTTTTAATATAATAAAAGCTAGATTTTAAGTAAAATTTTTTGCCTAAAAATTTAGTGTCAAGGTGTTGTATACCTTTCCCATGATAAAGTTAGTTTATTTACTGTTTTCTAACATTGGTATCCAATAAATGAAATATGAAAAAAAAGAAAAGAAAAAGGAAACTTTTTATTCTTCATTTGTCTTATAATACTTTAGATATGTTATTGGTGCAGATTTGTGGTATATTTTAATAACTATATACACTCATATCCATAAATTAAGCATATTGAAGCTCAGGAAAAGAAAGAGACAGAAGCAAAACAAATTTGACTTATTTGTAAAGTCTATTTATTAAACAAAAGATAAAGAGCAAAAAAGATTTTATATGTTTGACATAATTAATAAAAATTGCGATTTTTACTCACTGGAGCAAATTTCAAAAAAGAACCTATTTACAAAAAACAGTATAACATGGTTAGTATGATGATTAATAAGGAGTATGTCTCCAGGACGATGCAATACAGGCCTTACAACACATAGGTATGCTGAGTATCAAATTATAAATCTGATCTTGGGGAATATTACACCACTCATCAAGCAATGCCCTCCGAAGTTCCGGTAGACAGATGGGAGGGGGTTGACGGGCTGCAATTCGTCGGCCAAGCATATTCCACATATGCTCTATTGGATTCAAGTCCGGTGAGTATGCTAGCCAATCCATACGGGTGATATCCTCCGATTGAAGGCATTCGTCTACAATGTTTGCACGGTGAGGACGGGCGTTGTCATCCATAAACAGAAATTCAGCACCTATGGCGCCCCGAAACAAACGTACATGTTGTTCCAGAATGACATCCGATAGATGTGGCCTGTCATCGTTACACTTTGAACATGCAGGTAAGTTCTGGAACCACAAGAATAATTCCTCCCCAAACGAGCCATCCTGCACCAACGTAACGCTGTCGTTCAATGCTGTTCTCTTGGTGGTAACGGGTACCTGGAGCTCTCCATATTAAAGTCCGGCGAGAATCAGACTGCAAACTACACCTGGACTCGTCGGAAAACATCACACAAGGCCACTGTTGTGGTGTCCACAATGCATGCTCTCTACTCCATGTTAGTCGCAGGCGACAGTGAGTTGCGGTAAGTGGAACACATCTGATAGGCCTACGAGCATATAGACCAATGTGCCATAAGCGTCTGTACACGATCTGCCTTGAAACTGTCGTACCGTTAACTGAAGAGAGCTGACGAGATAGGTCTGATGCTGTGCTCCGTCTGTTTCTTTTGGCAGTACCTGCCAAATATCTGTCCTCATTCGGCGTTGTAACTCCGGGGAGACCTGTGCTGTAACATCTACTCACATTACCATCATCTTGGAATCGTTGTCAAAGCCTGGAGATCACACTCTGGGCGATTCCACGTGTTCCTCGGATACTTCCAGCTGGGTACGTCCACATTCCAGTCGTCCAATAAATCTACCACATAAAAAATCATCCAAATGCTTCCTTTGTGCTATAACTATGCGGTTATTGCACTGAAAGACTTTTAAAGCGCTTGTGAACAATTTTACTTCTTTGCCGCCAATCCTTGTATACACTCTCGTCATTGTGACGTACTATCCGCGCCGTCGCTGGTTTCCTGTAATTTGCATATTCTTCTTTAAGATGAGTGTAATAATTCTACAGGTGAAATTTTTATTTTAGAGTTCAATTTCTGTGTGATTCTGAATTATCCTTAATTTATGGACATAAGTGTATTACGAATAATGTAACTTAACCGCGTAGTTTATCACTTTAAAGTCTGTTACAGGCATTCTTACAACTTTTCTAATGGTGTATTTTTTTATTTTGGAATTCAGCTGAGAGGCTAGCTATTTCTTTTTTACTTTTTTTTTCGTATATAAAGTTGATCAATTTCAGTCTTAAGAAATTTCCCAAACCTTGTAAAAGATATGATATAGTATATATTACAATTCTTATTGTTATTGTAATTAGAAGTTGAAATTCCCTTCAGGTTCTAAATTTTCTTTGTGTTAAAAAGAGTAAACAGTTTAAGAAGTAAAGAGTTTACAAATTTAAAAAATATTTTTGGGTATTAATTTAAAATATAATAATAGCATTAGTAAAATTTATTCCTTTTCAATCTTATTTTAAAAATAATCTTATAATGTTGTTATTTATCATAAATATATGCCACTAAAATATTTTTACTATCCCAAAGAAGGCAGGACAAAGTAGCTTTTTTTAGATAGAAAAATACACATAGACACAGCATCATAGCTAAGAAAAGTTAGTTTCAGAATAAAATATTGCCTTCCACTAGAAAAACTATATATTGGTACACAAATTGCATGTTAAAACAAAATTGTAAATACAGTCGAATCTCTATGAAACGAACCTCTACATTGCGAACTTTTCAGCGAATTTTTTTTCTGGAACAGAACATTTCACGATTTTCTTCGTTAAATAACCTCTCCATAACGAAGTGCATTGTCTACATGATGAACTTTTCTATATAACGAACTGTGATTCATTTTTGTTCTAACTTTATTTAAAATATTTCTGAAAAAATTTCAAGTTATTCTTCCTTTAACACGTTTTATGGTGATCAAAAATCTTGAACTGGTTTTATTAGATACTAAATCGCCGAGAGCAATAATTTTGGACGTTTCATCCAAGGAGTATAACCTTTGACCCCCATTGCCGAGTTAACTAGAAACACCATCGATATCCTCTTTCATCCTCAGTGGGGTTGTCCCGTGTCCCCGTGTTCTAATTATAAAATAATGTATGTTTAATATTAATTGTATGCTTTAAAATAAAAAGTGTCCTTAAAATTCATTAATTTTAGTGTAAAATTTTTTTCTTAGTATTGAAAATGGAATGAATTCTTCGACATTCTTTTTCCTTGTTTTACTTGTAGTCTTTCTTTCTTTTTTGATGGGTAAAATGCATAAAATAAACATATATTAATTTTTTAAAAAAGGTGTGATTAATTACTTTTTAATGTATAGCGTTTATGAATTTAAAATTTGTTTTATGGAGTTTCTTATATTAAAATATGAACCTCTATATAACGAATTTTCCATGTAACGAACTTTTTTCCGGGATTTAGCGACTTCGTTATATAGAGATCCGGCTGTACATCAGCTTTATCTTTAATATCTAAGGCATTTCATACCTCTGTAATTCAAAACTACAGATTAGAGTCTCGATGTATTTAAATTCAAAATTTTTATGTAAGAAAGGGTACGACTATAATTATATTAAACATGTTTTGTTAGGAAACGAGAAATTAGACACCAAAAATAACTGGAATTTTACTTTAAAAAAATGAAACAAATTTGCATGAATTTCATTAGAATGCTCAACAGCCAACAATTTAGTTTTCTCCTCTTCCGTCGTAAAGATCAATGATCGCTTTCAAGACACGTGGACGACCTGCAAGGAATATTACTTCACCCAGAAGCCAATCTGTTGTCAACAATGCCATTTAAGCAAACACATTTTTATTCCTTAACCTTAAAAATCCGCAGAGTAATTGTTTTTCTAATAAAGAACAAAAGCTATTTAAGTATAAAACTTTGATATTACAGTAAAGAATTTCAGTTTTAAATTAGAAGGAATTACATTATGCTTCGTCAGTTTTTTTCTTATTTCGTATTAAATTAACAATTCTTTGTTTATCAATAAGTTCTTGATACATGAAATTTCTTATGGGGATTTTCATAAAATATTTTTTCACCTTCTATACGTGTATCTTATTTAAACTTATAATTTTATTAAGAGGGAAACTTTTAAAGAAAAAGGAAATATTTAATACACATACTCTAAATGAATCCAAATTTTTCAGCCAAAAGCAGTTGCTTAATTTAAAAAATGTATGATTTAGACTAATTATTTCTTTCAGATTCAGAATTTAATATTATAAAATAGTCAGCCAGAAATAAATGAAAAAATCCCAGCTTTGAATTCTGCTTAAGGATACTTCTATTGAGTAGAAAAATATGCAATTACATTTCTGAAAAACAATATACAGATCATTTGTAAAATCCTCAGAGAGTTTATTTGTTATCGACGATAACTAACTGTTTGCCTGTGTTATTTTAAGTATAGCTTGTTATTATGGGGACACAGTTGTGAAGGTCTCCTAGGACCTCACTTTGAGAACGAGAATAAATAGGAGTCATGTAAGAACCAGTAGCCATTTTTATAAACAACTTTCTTTATTTGGTTATCTTATCCAAATAGAATCAAAGACTTATTAACAAATTTATTTAAATAGTATTATGAGGTTTTAAAGATAATATCCTTTAAATTAACTTAATTAATGATCTCATTAATTAAACATTAAATAACGATCACGCAGAGATTACCACGATAAGAGATCCCAGAATTATATTTAATAATGTTCTTATTGAACATTTAACTTTAATCTCACTCCTAAAACTTTAATGAGACTTTAAATACAAATCAATAGTTACCACTTGGAATCTCAATTCTTGAGATTAAATATCTCTAACAAGAAATCTTCAATTTAAATCCACGATAACTTTCTGCTTCAACCTCTATCTCCTACTGCTCTAACTTTACTATTTCGTTTGACTTAAATACTTAATCTAATCTGCATAACAAGGAATCCTGTCCGCTTTTTGGAGTTGATTAGAAATGGGTAGGGAATTAAATTTCCCTAAAAAGGTCGACTCAGAAGGTTAGTGATAAAGTTCCGTATAGATTCGTCACACAGTCTATGATACACGTATACGTCTGATGTTTGGGTTCGCTAGCTAGTAAAAAACAACAGTTGACAAGCAAAACTATTCTAACAATAACAGAGAAAAGGGAACTGCACAAATGCAATACCAAGTTAAAAAAAGTAAACACGTGTTGTCGCCATGTGGTTCTAACAAGTTTTATTTTGCAATTGCTCTCGTCGCTTCCTTTGTCTTTCTCCATCTCTCTTTGTCTGACTGTCCATCTCTGTCATCGCTCGCATTCCCAAGAAGTGCCCTCAGTCACGTCTTATGGCGTGGGTGGGTGCTGCCCCATCGCTTGAGACCTTCACACACACACACATACTGCCATATGAAAAATTGTTCCTTCTCCCTTCCTATATTCTTTTATTCCTTACCATGCTTTAATCAAGTTATTTTTCAATTTTTCATATTGCCTTTAAGTAAGAGGGAAAATACGAAACTAATTTAAACACGTGTTTGTTTTATAGATGAATTCTAAAGAATCCATTTTTTTTGTTTTATTATTTTATTCATTTTTTTTTTAATTTTAAAACTTTATCATCATCTATCAGTAACTCAGTATTAATGAACACGCATACACATTACATAAAAGAAATGTGTATGTATGTTAAATGTTAAACTAATTTTTTATGTTTTTTTTTTATTTTCTTCTCCAAAAAGCTGTAATGTAATTACGGCTTGCTTTTACCTTCCAATTGAATGTCTTTTTTTAACCTTGTACATTGTTAAATTAACAGTAGATAAAAACTATATGTTTATGGTAAATACGAAAATATTAAATTTTCTTTGAAAAAAAATAATTTTACTTTTTTTTGTTATTTGTATTGTTATTTTAGTTATAAGTTATTTAGTTATTATAGTTACTGTTATTATAGCTAGTTTACATATATGTCTGCTATTTTGAAGAAGTCTTAAAAAACTCTTGTTAAATTTATCCTTTTATATAGCTCCAGAATAAAATATGATGATTTAAAAATTACTTTTAGAAGGATTTTTTTTCACTTTAAGATTTCAGTAATGCCAGATATTAGTTTAAATATATCTATTTAAATAATTTCTGCTCTTAAGTAATATTCAAATTTTGAATCATTTAAACGTTTTGCTGCATCCTTAATTAATCACTTGTTATCAACAGTAAATTAACTAAAATGAAATACTGGGTAACGTTTTTTTTTCTGAAATACATAATTAATATGAAATTTTTCCTTTAATGTTGAATTTACTGGTGAGGATACATAAGCTTTTTAAATGTAGCTGAGAAATAAAATAAATGTTACATAATTCTTTTTTTAAGTTTCATTTTTAATTAATTTTACCGATATACAAGGTGTGGCACACACACACAAACGAGACTAAGTGTGTAGCTTGAAAAAGAAGTGGGGTGGGCAACAACTGTTTTGGTGACGTCATCCCACATACCTCCACTATCCATGTGACAAGTTTCGCCTTAATCAATCGCACCAGTTGAGAGCACTGCATCATAAGTGAACGCATGCAACTGTATTCGGTTGGAAAAATGTCGAATCAACATCAAGTTTCTTATGAAACTTTAGAAATAAGTCAAGAAAACATTTCAAATATTAATCTAGGCGAGGAAATTTGTCTCGTGCACTTATGTTTGAATGGAAAAATTGTGATGAATCTTTACGGCATCTTTCCACTAATACTCTTAGGCGTCTTTGGGGATTGTAGATTCGCGTATATTTCCAATCAGCTCTAAAAGAAGAAAATGGGATATGCAAAGTAGATAAGGTATGAGATCGTTGTAAGTTAGCGGAGAAGAAGGCTATTGAGTCAGCAGCAGTAGTGACGAGATTTGGAGGATTCAATTGGATTACGATATTGGAGTATTGATGTTATTATTCAGCGAAGGAGCCTTAGAAGTGTTAATCTACTTGGAGAGAACTTAAGTATAGCCAGGTGATATATTCTAGATTAGTACCGCTTACCACAAGCATTAGTATAATGAAGTTAGTTCAATTTTAATGATAGATAATAATTTAAGTTGCGCGTATTTCTCAGACCTCCTATTCCGGTAAACCTTTTCGATATTGTGCTTATTAATTGATTAATTTCATATTTCGTATTTTAATTTAATAGTAAAGGTACCTTTTTGACGTAGACATATAGATAAATATTTGTCATTAGAAGTTTGATATTTGAACTAAGTGAATAAATATAATTTATTATTATACAGATGTCGTCTGGTCATTCTTTGCCTCAAATTAATCTTAGTGTCCTGGGTGGAACCCAGGGGGGCTCTCGCAAAATGGTATACTAAAATCGTTGTGTCTAAGTATTTCGTTACATAACGTTTGCTTATCTACTCATAAAGAAACTTTCATTCGATTTTCGAACCTTATGCAGGGCAGACACTCTAAAACGACGGCGAACCCTGATGAAATTGCTAAGTTTTGTGAGAGCTTTCTGAAGATGAATCGGGTGGTGGTGCGCTGTCTTGTTCTAATTTAGATTCTGATGAAGACATAAGATTGAGAGAAGGTGACTAGGAAGAATATGAAGAAAGTGCAAATGAAATTTATAATATTTCAGTAAATCCTGATATATATGTGGCTGGGGGTGGCACAGAATAGATACTGCATAATAGTAATGTTTTTGGTAGGTTTGCGAGGATGCAGTGGTTCAACAAGCTTCGCGAAACATAATGTCAGCACCAGTTTTCTTATCATATAAAGGATCATAATATATGGTCATTACATGAAATAATATTAAAAAGTCTTAAAACTCAACTCAACTGAACAGTAGTCCTGCAATTATTTTGTTATAACAATTACTTTATACATTTTATACATCGCAGTGCCGAAATAACGTTTAAGGCTGTCTTCTGTTAATTTTAAAGAACAGGACCAGAATTTGGAACATTTTTTCAGATATAAAGGAAATGAAACATTAATATGAATTTATTATCCTTTATAATTTTATAATATTTATTTTAAAGTTTATTCATTTTTTTGGTATAAAATGTGTTTTTTTTTTCCTATGAATGTTTAATGGCCTATGCCTTCACGTATTACAAAAAAGAAAGTATTCATGGAATATTTTGGAATTTTTAAAAACAATATTGTTAGCAGAGGTATGAGTTACAATATTGCAAATTTTCATAAAAATTGAAGCATTTTCTCTGTCTGAAAATGTGCTTCGCGTTTAGTTTAAGCTCTCGTACTTTTACCGAAGATAACCTTAGGGGTAATTGAAATCCCGGACGTACTTGTGTTAAAATGATGATACCATCGTAGAATTCTCTTGTTGGTTGGTGCTTTCATTACGTAGCGATTTCTAAATGCACGATGCACAGAAATATCTGAAATAACCCGTGCATACTCTAATACGCATAAAATTTTCTCCCTATCATTTTCACCATTTTCGGATTTCAATCACGGCGATCTTAAATAGGCTGTTCGTCCTTCGTGGAAATTAAAACTCGGTATGTTTATCTTTGCATTTTGTACCACTTGCAGTAGTTTCGAATGACTCAGCAGTACAAATCCGTTGCACAATGATGCATTAGGTCTATGGTACGCTCAGTTTGCTTTCAAGTTTAGATTAACTGTTATTGTTTCCCTGTGTCGTTCTTATACAGTGTGATCATGGGTCCTGGAACTTTGATGAGAAATATTTATCGCCATCCTGCTGGAATTTTACCGAAATATCTATGTTGCGAAACCTGCTGACTTAGCGACCCAATTTTGTCACTTATAAGTTACTCCTACTTATTTACTATGATTGAATGAGTTATCTCCCATTTGTCAATCTTTCCGGTAATTACACTGTTTCGGCAGAAAAGCAAAAAGAATCCGAAACTTCCGTAACAATAGTTTCAACTTTCAATTGAAAAACACTATTTATTTCTGAAAACAGTGCAATAAATTTATTATTATAATTTATTAATATTTATTATATAATTATTAAGATAATTATTTTTTCTTTATGAATAATTATCACTTAGTAAAGTTGTAAAAACAAAAAGTGTGTGTTATGCATAACTTATATTTCATTCAAAGTTTTAAACTTCATATTCATGTCCAAAATTAAGGCCAGAAACATGTTTTTCGTTATAATTTTAAAATGTCTCTAGTAAAACTAATAGAATTTGTATTTTATATATTTTGCAGAACAGATAGTAGAATATTAACTATCAATTAAGGAAGAGATGTTGTTTATAGCGTTAGTTTTTTTCTATTCCTACTATTAGCTCACACTCTCTACTTGTTTATTTATTTATCTTGATGGAATTTTCAATGTGTGGGCTTTGTTGTTATAAATACTATTTGGTATCCTCATATAAACAGTAGAGAAGCTCGTTGTGAGGCTTGTACAACAGGTCACAGTGGTAACAATATTAAACGGATTTTTCCGAAGGTAAATGCGTCATCTCTGATTCACGATTTCACGCTTTTTAAAATGACTTCACAATTAAAATGTTTCGATGTTGTTAATTCTTTCTGGCTTGGTAATATGTATCTGTGCCACATTTTATAGCAACACATTAAACGGATAGTTACTTTTCACAAATTTTATGTTTGTGACCTTAAACTTGGTTGTGTGTGTGTTTTTTTAATATAATTATTTTTTTCACACGTTTTGATAGAAGCTCTTTAACACACTAGATACTGAATACATATTATCTCTTTTTCTGTACCTTTCTTATTTTTACACTTGAAGAACTTCTCTTTATCTTTCTCTGTGTTATTTTCTTACTCCAATTAAAGAAAAGACATATTAATAAACTTCATTGAAAAAAATATTCCAATTCAAATATGTATCTGAATTTTTTTGCCTCAATTTTTTTCCATGAACCCATGTTCTTGTGAAATTTATAAATATTATTTTTTCGCATACACAAATGACGAAACATTTGTACTTGCGCATAATAATAAATGTATTTTCTTAGATAATGATTTAAAAAAAATATTTTTTTCTCAAGATGGTGTTTCAAATAAATCATTCTTTTAAAAAATATTGTTTTTATTCTCTCTTCTGAGAAAAATATTCTTCTCTAGTAACAATTTTCTTTTCTTTTACGTGACATAAAATATACCTGGAATAAAGAAATGTTTTTTCTTCTATACAAGAACTTAAGAAATTTAAGTACTTCGAGTCAATAAGTTCTTTGAAAAGTGAACCACAGAAGACGTCATAATAAAGGGAAACGTAGTTATTTTTTTAAATATTTGAAAACCGAGGAATCAAATCGTAATGAGGTATAAGAATTTTTTTAGAAGATATTTTTTGATGTTTTATTTTTTTAAGAACATTTTTTTCTGACTTCATTTCGTTTCTATGAATGTAAAGCATTTGAGTTGTTTTTTCGGTGTTTAAAAATGTTCAACTGATATATACACATGCAGTAGCACATACTGGAATTTTTCAAGGGGATGGGGGGGGTCCGGGGTCGAAAGTTCACCATTCTTCTATCATGCTCCTTTTGATTTTGTCGATTTTCGGGAACAAAACACAGTAAAAAACTAATTATTTAATAAATAATTAGCATTAATTAATAAAATTAATCATTAATAACAAATACTTAATTAAATTTTACGTACTATATACTTAGAATTATAATCAATCGGAAAAAAATTAAGGGCTTTGGGGGGGGAGAGGTCCGGACCCAAAGGACCCCCCTTATGTGCGCCACTGTACACATGAATTTGGATACTTAACATCATACGCTATAACTATACTTTTACTTTTGGAAATATTTCTAAGAAATATTTTTAAACAGATAATTTTTAAAATATATTCATTTTCGTAGATAGTTTCAGTTTTGTGTATATATCAGATTCAAGAAAAATTAGTTAACCAAGTTCCAAGTTTTGAGTTATTGGCTGATTTCTCGTTAACATTGCAGGCGAAAGAAACACGAGGATATTGCATTAGAGATCAGAATTTTCAGTCATGTCTATCTGAGGAGGGCAACACCTCAGGTAACTTCATTTTTCTAACTGAGCCATCTTGGAGACATAAAAGTTTTAGACGCCTCCTAATTTTAAGAAATAAGTTAGTTAAAAATTGGCACATTGAAAAATAGTTTAAATTAATGTTTATTTAAAAATTTTTTTAGAAATTTGAATATATATTCATAAAAATGTCTTCAATACTATCACATTTAAAGGCATTGCTGAATGTTTTCTGAACTAAATAATAATATTTAAGAAATCGTATAAATCTCGTAGAAGAGTATAAACCACCCAATATAAAGACAATTTAACTTTACGTGTCAACAGTACACCGAACTCCTTTTTATTACACGGTAGATACATTCTTTAGAAAACCGTGCAAAAAAATCGTGTAAAAATACATGCGACCTTTGTACATTTGGGGATATGTCTCACAATTTTAAAAAATCGTGTAATATGAAAGGTCTCTAAATATTTTCCCCAAAAGCCGAGCAACAAAAGTAATAATAAAATCCATATTACATATTTATAAAACAGAACAAAAACCATTTTGTTATAAAAAATTAAAATTCATAAAAACTTAGTCAATAAGTACATAACAACATGTAAAAATTCAAATTAAAGCTAGGAATAAAACTTCCCAACTATCGACTATTCATCGCTACTTGATAACAAGCGCGCAGGTTATTAGGATCTCGCTAAAAATGTTATCAGTAGTTGAGTTAGATATGTCTTGCATAATTGTCGGTTTTTATTCAAATGATGAATTCTGTTCGTTATTAATGGCCCTTTTTTTGAGAATTATCTTGCTGTTTCTCAAGTTGCTTATTATAATTTTTGATATACTGCTACACAGAACTTAAAATTACTTTGAAATTTTAATGCACGCTCCATGTCAAGATCCTGAGTTGAATTTCACTTTCGCCAGTATTTAAACCTCATCCAAAAAGCACGAGTCTCCAAATTTTTTTGAATTCGTAATAGAATAAAAAAATTGTGTAAAAAAACATCCGTTAAATTCGTGTACCGTGTTATTTCAAAATCATGTATCATCACTGGATGTATACAATAGAAATGTTTTGATACGAAGTAACCGTTACAGGAATGAGGTCTTTAAGACTATGTGTGTTTTTCTGTTGTGCTATAGGCAGGGGCTTTCTGTGGATGATTACGCAACGTCACACAGAGGTCACATTGTTAGCGATTTACTTGAAGAAAGAGATATTCACCAGTTGCTTGAGAATTTTCCAGACTTCAGTCGTATAGAATCTGTTGGGAATGATTTAGAAAAATTTGCAGCTCACCGTCACACTCTTCCAGGATCCTTCAAGCATTAACATGCACCCTTTTGGAAAAATGTGATTTATTACCGCAAGAATTTTCTAGTACTCTAATCAATAGTATAATGGATTTTGGGAGGTTTAGTACAAGGTGGCCACACACTCCTTATTAAAACGAACTATTAATGAGTTATAATGCAACGTAAATCAGCCGGCTTTTACATAACCCGTATTTTAATTAAGAATTCCCTCGTTTTCCATGTATTAAGTTTTCAAACAGAGCTACACGTGTTCCTTGAAGTAACTCTATCGGAACTTGATCGATATGTCCATCCTTTCCCGCTGTTTATGTAAAACTATAAGCCATTACTTTGTCAGAAAAAAATTACTTGTAGATAATTTAAAGGATTTCCAGAATTTTGATTCTCTCTAGAAATTTTCTGTTTTGTGGATAAAAACAGATAAATATCGAAGAAATTGTTAAGAAAGACCCCATTGTTTTTTTTCTATGCATACGTATGCAGCGTTATTATTTTCCTTTTAATGTTTGTGTTTTCAATGACACATTCAGGTACTAAACTCGTTCCTTTTCCTTTTTTTTGTTCTTGAAGGTAGCAATTTTTTTGGCATAATCTCTTTTGCATGAAAATGCCTCACACTATCAAAAGGGATTTTCAAAAGAGTTTATTCAAAACATAATGGTTAATTGCGAAGACATGTCATTGAAATTTAAGCCAATTATCCGTCAAAAATGCGTAAGTATATAAGTGGAAAATATATAATGCTAATAAGATATTAAAAATAAAACATCAGGAAAACACGAACAGAAATTATGTCGCATCAAATTCTGTAGAGCGCTGTGTAATAAATATTTAAAACCCTGAATTAAAAGCGCATGCGTAAGAGAAAAAGATTGTCTTAAGTAGGAGAAAAGCCCGTTAAGTAAATAGCTTATTTACAAATAAAAATTTGCAAAACGAGAAACTTCTTTGGTAAAAAGATTAAAACTTCCTATCTCTGTTCCAAAGCTCAACAGAGGGACGATCTATTTATCTCATTTTGTTTATATTCAGTGCAAAGAGAATCAGAAGTCTGTCTGTGTAGAAAATTTGAAACAACAACACAATCCCGTGTTTTTAACTGTTTTAATACTATGGCAGAACTATTAGCTTTTCGATGCGTATTTCAATTATTCAAATATTTATGTTTAACAAAATTACAAGTAAAAATAACTATGATCAAAAATAAGATGATCTCTCTCGCACACACACACAAATAAAAAATAGCGATAATGAGAATAAATATAAACTTGTCGAGCAGGTATCATCCGTTAGCTGCCCTTTATTTCAGGCGGATAATTTCATATCCCATACAGAGAAGTGAATCAATCACAACTTCTTTTAATAAGTTATTGTTGTTGTGGTTAATGCCACCTGTCTGACGTAGTCAGAAGGAAGCCCACGAAATTCATTGTGGCAAGGGTCTAGAAGTACGCCTGTCGCTGGCCTTGGCTTTGAACACCATACAGAAGACAGTACGAATTAGTTCAGCGAAATTCCCCAAAAGGACGATAGATGGCGACACCACCTATCTCCACCTCCCCAATTTTGCCATGGGACTGGAGGTGAGGGAAACATTCTCCAGTCCCCCCTGCACTCGTGATTCAGCCCACAAGACTTTCGGACCCACTGATTTAACGAGCACGTACTCCGTGTGCAGTCGGAGGGTAAATGGTGGCATCGGACATCGAACCCAGGCTTACTGGTCTGGAGTTCGATGCTCTAACCACTATGGCTACCCATAGCCCTACCTCTTTTAATATGTAAGATGATAAAGGGAAAACATTGCCTTAGTGTCTTCAGTCATAGTAATATGTTGAATAACAAATGGTATAAGAAGATATCTTTCTCTTCAAAAGGCAGTAGCATTGAAAGATAAATTACAAGAAGAATGATATAAAATGACTCTGGCTTATGTTTGAAATATGTGTGTATTTATTACTCCTCTAATGAATTCTGCACATAATGCTTATATATATATATTGAACTTACTCATAATGTTAATAAAAATAATTTACATTCAAAATGTATCCATTATTTGTCTACTTCTTGGATATATATTTTGAAATTTCAATTAACTCTAGCGCAGATGCATTCATTCTCAACAAGCTTTAAACATTAATTGGCTATTAAAGCAAATAGGAAACAAGTGGCATTTCAGAGACTGTAGTATTAGTCCAGTACATGTTGTTTAATCGCACTTATACCAATGTTTATCATTGGAATAATTTCTCTAGTATTGAAATAACACCAAGGACCATCAATTGATTATTCGTCAAAGGTCGTCGATATAGCAAGGGCCGTTTTAGACGCCTTCGGCGGCATTTGACCTTACTACATGGACAAGACCACAAAAACATTCGAATAACATTTACCGGAATTTTGAAACAAGGGTAATTACACACACATATCACAACAAAGTCACTGATAAGTTATAAAAAGAAAAAGATTATTCAAATAAGTTTTTGCTATAAATGCACTCGATACGTCAAATAAAATCTTATAAACATATTTATAATTCTTATTCTTAAAAAATAATGAGTGAGTAATTATTTATTAATGTTGCACTATAAAACAACACAAGGGGACATTGGCAACGGACCACGGAATTCTGAATCTCGGTGAAATGACGAAACGACACCTGAGCTGGCATCCCCTTATCCAAACTACTGCAAAAAGCCAACTAGGGGATTTAGAGCCTCGACAAATTTAATGTGTATCAGTCCCTCTCACGAATCATCAGTAGAACTTTGCTCGAATCATGTCATTCTGTCCATGAATCCTTGACCATTATCACTACATCTCTACTACTTAAGCGTTATCCATACATCAACATCCTTACTACATCTCTTAAGAAAGAACAAGCAATATATATATATAAAAATTACCAAAAAATACGGCGTATAACGCGCACTTTGAACACAAAAAATAAGATCGAAATTTAAGGATGCGAGTTATACGCCGGGTATGAAAATCGGGACTTTTAAAACAATGAGAGGTAAGCCTAAAGAAAAATTATACACATCTGTATATATCGAAATATGTTTATTAAAAAGAAAAAATATATTCCTTATGAACTTAAAGGACAGTAGTTCCAGAAGTGCACTATTTTTTTCTAAAGATTTTGAAATAATACCTTGAATAAATGACTCCAAAACACAACAGCAGTGCAATGTACGTTTCAGGATTCTTTGTAAAAAGGAGGTGCGCGTTATACGCCGGTGCATGCTATACGCTGGATTTTACGGTAAATCAATTCCTACTTAGGTCTACAAAGAAAATTGTTTTTTTAAGTTTCCTTTTTTATTAAATAATTACAATTAATATAAATATGTATATGCGTATGACAAAATCACAATATTAAGTGACAAAATTGAAATTAATTTTTATTAATTATCATTAAAGTATCGTATTGTCATCCAAAACAATCGTGTATATAAATTCCAGTTCAACTGAATACTTTAATACGTGAGAAAAAAACCTTTTCAAGTTTTGACACAAGTCGACAAAAGGGTCGCTAAGTCGCCAAAAATGATGCCAACGTGGTTGTATTTGTAATTCTTTAAATAATTAGTTTTAATCAATTAATTTTATTAAATATTATTATATTATTGTATTGTCATCCAATATAAAGTTCAGTTCAACTGAATACTTTAACACGTGAGAAAAAAACCTTTTCAAGTTTTGACACAAGTCGCCAAATAGGTCACTAAATCGCCAAAAATGATGCCAACATGGTTGTATTTGTAATTCTTTAAATAATTAGTTTTAATTAATTAATTTTTATTAATTATTATTATATTATTGTATTGTTATCCAAAATAATCCTGTATATAAAATTTCAGCTCAATTGAGCACTTTAAAATGTATTTTACTAACGATTGAAAATTCCACCAAGATAAATAAATAAATAAAAAAATATAGAGAGATTGTAAGCTAATAGTAGGAATTGAAAAATGTAACAGAAATAATTCTTAAATATTTCTAGCAAAAAGGGAAAAAAACGAAACGCACAATTTTTTTTTAAAAAAAACCCATAATTTTTTCAATCTTTATACAGATTATGAATAATATCGTTCTAAACACGGAAAAAAGTTTCGTGAGATTATTTTTATAAATAAAGAAGTTATTAAGCATTTAAATGAAATTTTGAGTATTTTTTGAAAAACTAAAAAGTTTTTGATATTCATTTTCGCAAATCTGGTGATTTTCAATATTTATAGGAGAACCTTCTTTTCTAGTGTAACTTTTCATCAAACGTAGAAGGCTGAGTGGAAAAAGAGTTTTCTGGCACCAAACAGGTTTTCGCCGCCAAATTCAGGGCCATTGTAAAATTGATTTTTTTAAAAGTTTTAATTTGTTTTCGGGCTTCATTTTTAAGTTAATGTTGTGACAAATCTATACGGAACTTTATCACTAACCTTCTGAGACGTCGTTTTTAGGGAAATTTAATTCCCTACCTATTTCCAATCAACTCCAAAAAGAGGACAGGGATTCCTTATTATGTAGATTAGATAAAGTATTTAAGTCAAACGGCATAGTAAAGTGAGAGACAGTAGGACAGAGAGATTGAAGCAGGAAGTTATAATAGTGAAGTTAGAGATTTATTATTGAAGATTTCTAGGTGGATAAATTAGGCACAGGAAGAGCTGAGATTCAGTGTGGTAAATATTGATTTATAATTAAAGTCTCATTAAAGTTTTATATTAGGAGTGAGATTAAAGTTAAATGTTCAGTAGGAACATTATTAAACATAATTCTGGGATCTCTTATTGCGGTAATCTCTGCGTGATCGATACCCTGATTGTTAATTAATTGGATCATCAAATATTTAAGTTAATATAAAGGAAAGTTCCTTTTAAACCTCATAAAGCTATTTTGATTTATTTGTTATTAAAAGTCTTTGATTCTATTTGGGAAAGATAACCAAATAAAGAAAGTTATTTATAAAAATGGCTACTGGTTCTTTTTTTACTCAAAATTATTCTCGTTTTCAAAGTGAGATCCAAGGGAATCGTCACAATTGCGCCCAACGAATAAATCCCGAGAATAGAGTCGGATCCGGTTTTAGAATCATTCTGGAACAATATTTTTCGGGGGTTGAGAACATAAATGATTTTTTGGAGAATATTGATAATAATCTCGCGTATTATGAGATACCGGCACAACTAGCGTGTGCTTACTTAAAAGGTCATCTCAAAGGACGGGCACTAGACTGGTTCGAAGTGCTTGGTTATCAAAGATAAGGCAACAGACTACGCGCACTTAAAAAATGCATTGTCTGAACAATTCCCCGTGGTCAGAAACAGGTCAGAACTAGAAACGCGATTTTATTCCTCATCGCAAAGGCGTGATCAGCAGCTTTCGGATTTTATTTATGAATTATTGAAAATTCATAAGGTCTTTAAACTAGAAATGTCGGAGGAAAAATTAATTGATCACGTCGTTAGTCGATTAGAACCTCAAATTTTGGATTATGTTGAAGTTAGACATCCACAAAATACTGCAAATCTCCTGCAAATCGTTGATAAATACGAAGAACGTTCTATGAATAGACAGATCAGAAGTTCGAGCGAGGGATTTAGAAGTTCAAACCCTAATGAAAACAATCGTTTTAATAACCACCATAGACAAGAAAATTGGAGGGAAAACAGAAATAATGAGAGATACGCCAATAATAGCCGACCACAAAAAGAGTTTAATCGGTTCGAAAACCAAGGTTTCGCAAATAATCGGAGATTCGAGGGTCGACGCCAAGGTGGACAATCGGATCAGCGATTCCACAATCAGGGCGGTCGACAAAGTGGGTCGAGAAATAGTACATTTCGGGGTCAAAATGAACTTTTAAGCGATCGATGTGAATATGGGGGTAATTGATCGCGGGGTACAGAAAATCCTCCAGTTTCGAATCAACGGCCTATCAGAGTATCCTCTATAAGAATGACCCCAGTCGAATTACCGTATGTCCCTATACTATTAAACGAAACCTTTATTACAGCACTGTGGGACACGGGAGCGGAGAAATCTTTTATTTCGGAGGAGGTCTACCGCAAATATTTTTCATACCGACCTCGTCAAAAGACGATGGACAGAGACGTGACAGCACAAGGAACCCCGTGTAGTCACTTACGTCGGGTCGAATTGCAGATCCGGATCAGGGAATTTCAGAAACCCTGGGAATTCCATATTCTAGACAACATGCAATATCAGTACATCTTGGGAATCGATTTTATGAAGGCGTCACGATTGACATTGGATTTTGATCAGAAATCCTTGATCATTCCCGACAATCAGATCAAACAATTGCCGAAAATAGAAAAGCCGGTCGATATTGATCTTACATACACAAAACTTGGTGACGGGCAACAGAGACAATTAAAAGCATTATTTAATAATTTTAATGGATTATTTTCCGATCAGCCGGGGTTAACACATGTTCTATATCATGAGATAGATACTGGAGACAAGGGACCGGTAGTGTCGAGACCATACAGGTACGACCGGGTCAAGCAGGGCATTATTGATTATCACATCGATAAGATGTTACGTGATGGTACAATTTGTCCTATTAATTCGCCTTACGCATCTCCAGTCGTTCTAACATGAAAGAAAAATGACCTTCCTCCAGATTCTCCCGAGGCCTATCGTTTCGCGATCGATTATCGCAAATTAAATGTAATTACCAAATATCCTCGATATCCATTACCGGTGATTGATGACTTACTCACCAATATTCCTCACACCGGCGTTATGTTCACACTAGATTTAAGAAGCGGGTACTTTCAGTTGGCAATTAGCCCAAAAGATATTGAAAAAATGGCTTTTATTACTCGAAATGGCACTTTTGCATTCCTCCGGAGGCCGTTTGACCTTTCGGGGGCGGCGCCGAATTTTCAAAAAGCAATCGACATAATATTAAAGCCTGTTATTGGGCGTTTCGTGTTAGTCTATATGGACGATGTCATCATAACATCGCCATCCTTTAAAGCCCATCTCGATCATTTAAATCAGGTTTTTACTTTATTACGAGACGCAGGGCTAACTTTAAAAAAGGAGAAATGTCACTTCGCCCGTGACAAACTAAAATATTTAGGCCTGATTATTAGCAAAGACGGAATCGAAACTGACAGTAATAAAATTAGCGCAATTACGGAAATGAGACCTCCCAAAAATAATAGGGAAGTGTCAAATTTTTAGGGATGACGGGTTGGTACCAAAAATTTATCCCGCGATACGCAGATATATGCGAACCATTGTACCAATTAAAGAAAAAGGGGGCTAACTTTAACTGGTCTAAAGAAGCACAAGATTCTTTTGATAAGATCAAACGTACACTAACGGAGGCACCAGTTTTACAATTACCGAATTCTTCTAAACAGTTCAATTTATTCACTGATGCTAGTGGAGTCGGAATTGGTGCTGTTCTTCAACAAAATCAAAAACCTATTGCTTTCGCGTCTTGAACCACTAATAAAGCAGAACGTAATTATACGGTTACCGAAAGAGAATGTCTGGCAGTAATATGGGCTCTAAATAAGTTTAAAACTTATTTTGGACCCCTGCCTGTGAAAGTGATCACAGATCACGCAGCGTTAACAAAGTTAACGAATGGTAAGAATTTGTCAAGTCGGATGATCTGATGGGCATTGAAATTGTCCGAATTTAACATAGAATGAGAGCACAGGCCTGGTCTTCAAAACGTGGTCGCAGATCTTTTATCAAGAAATCCAGTGGACAGTATCGAGGGGTCACAAATTTCGTGTGCAGTTCTTAGAGCCCTCGCAATAAATTTACGTGAACAATTCATTAGGGAACAAAGGGAAGATCCTGAATTAGGACATATTTACCGATATTTAGAAAACCCTGATGACGGTTCTGTTAATGCGACGGTATGCGAGGGTTGGACTCAGGACTTCAAGTTAATAAATGGTCTCCTCTTTTACGCGAAGTAATTTTCTACTCTGGGAGAACTAAGAGTTTATATTCCTGGTTCTCTAAGAAAAGATATAATGAAAGAGTTTCATGATCTGCCACTGGCAGGGCATCTCGGAAAGAGGAAGACATATCTTAAACTTCGTGACACGTGCTATTTTTCATTTATGAGAAAATATATATTTGAATATGTTTCAACCTGTGACCGGTGTCAAAAATTTAGCTATAAAAACGCGCTACCAGCTGGTCGTTTAATGCCTATAGTTTCAAAATATCCAAATGAAATTTTAACGCTAGACTTATTAGGCCCCTACCCCGCATCCCGACCCAAGAGATATAAATTCATATTAGTTATATCTGACCACTTCACTAAGTGGTGTGAGCTGATTCCTCTTCGTAAGGCTTCAGCCCAGGCAATAGCTAATGCCTTTTTGATAACTATATAGCGCGATACGGAGCTCGGATTTCTTTGATAAGTGATAACGGTCCCCAATTTATTTCTGACGTATTTGAACATCTCAGTCACAGGTTGGACATCAAACATATGAAAACGGTAACGTACAGACCGCAGGCTAATCTCACTGAGAGAGTAAATAGAAATTTAGTTCAAATGATAGCCTCTTTTGTTGAAAAAAACCATGAAAACTGGGACCAATTTCTTCATGAGTTCGCTTTCGCGCTGCGCACAGCGGTAAATGAAACAACAAATAAACCTCCGGCTGAGTTATTCTTGGGAAGGAAAATCATAACCCCGTTTAGCAAGCTCATTAATGTCACAGAGGATACGAAATATGTTGGTAGGAACATCGAAAGATTATTCGATGAGGCAAGGCGAAATATGCGAAAAAAGCATAAGTCTTGGGAAAAATATTACAATCGCAGAAGGAGGGATGTTCACATCAAAGTGAACGATTTAGTTTTAATTCAAACACATTTCTTAAGTGCTGCGGGTAGAAAACAGGCTGGAAAATTTATGCCTATGTTTGAAGGTCCCTATAGAGTTTTAGAAGTTAAAGGTAATAATTTGATCATTTGGAAAAGCGGAAAAAGAGTGACAGTTAATATTGATCAGGTTCGAGTGTACCGTCCTCGACAGACAGACACGATTAGTTCGGATAGTCAGGTAGAAACTTTGTATGACGAGCAAGGAGTTATTCATAGGTCGAATAGATCGAATCAAGTGCAGTCTAAAGAGCACAGGAAAACCTCTAGTAAGGAAAGTGAGGGGTGTAGATCACGGCAGGGTAACACCGCACGGGAGAACCCCAGAAACAAACGCAAAATGAGTAATAATGAGTCGAAGGACCAAGTTTTAAAACGATCCAAGATGTGCAGGAAGAGATCACTGCAAGGGTCTGAGCACCAGGACCGGAAAAGACGCGCTCCTGAGCAAAGGCAGGGAGTCAAGAGGTCGATCCCATCCTCGATCTCGTCCAGGAATTACAAATTTAAGAGACCTAATACCTCCTCACAAGGAGTAGAGTCCATTGCAGGTCCATCAAGGTTGCCTGATTGCAGACTGAATAAGTCAACCATAGTCGAATCCTGGTCGGAAGGTAGTGGACGTGATAACAAGACCTGCCAGACCAGAGCAACGACGAGAAGACGCAACAAACAAGCGGAGAGGCCAGTCCGGTCGAATCAAGCCACTACAAGGAGACCTTGTCCATACTATCTACGCAGCCGAGTGAAGGAAAGCGACGGAATTCCTGAGGAGCAGAGGAACATCGAAATCAACGGCATCCCTCACAGCAGAATAAGGAGAAGAAGCCTCAGTATGGAAGCGTTGGATGGAGATGCGGTACATAGGAGAATTTAACAGACAAAAACCAGGTCGTATTGTTTCTTTATCTTCGCGGTACGAACAAGTGAAGAATTTTTGCAATTGAAGCAAGTCACGGGCGGACTTTAAAATTAAGAAGACTGTCAAAAGTGGACACTGCGTTGTGTGTGTTTTTTTCTGTAGCAGAAAAAACAGCTTTTGTGATAATTTTTTGTGTTATGGAGAAAACATCTGTAAAATTTGAATTTGTTTACTTCGATGTATGACTTCACTAAGATGCGACAATTCATTTGGTTGTTTGTGTTATTTGTTTATTGCAAAATGATTGTTATTGTATGATGTATATATATATGTGTGTGTGTAGGAATGGATGTGCACATATCGTATCCCTCCTATATTCATTAATGACGTAATGCCAAGAGAGCGCCACTTATCTGACAAGGCGGTTCGAGGATAACGAGTAAACCAGACCAGAATAGAACGATTGCACGTAAGACGACCGAGAGAAGCGACGGCGATGAGACGATGACGAGGGCGCTGGAACGAAACGCCTCGTGGAATCCAACAATCTAATGATGTTTCGATTACTTTTTACTAACTTTTAGCCCTCCCTTGTAAATAATTCCCCTTAATAAATGTATATTTAACTCAATCTGGCCGTTGTATATTTCTAATATGGCCGTTGGCTCTATGGGGCCTTTCCCTTAACTTAAAAATCCCCTAGAAAACCGAAGCAAAAAGGACGATGACGATGCAAGATAAGTGAATTTATTCAATGTGTTCTTCAATGTGTGTTGGACGATTTTATTCAAATTCAAGTGCATTTATTCTTCAAAGTGTTTTTCAACGTGTGTTTGACGATTTATTTCAACTGTTGTGTGAAAGTTCACGATTGTGAAGATATTTATTTATTCGATAATTTTGCCGACACATCAAGATTTTCTTCAACACTATTATACATTCATGAAAGTTAATATTCAACAATCAAGACGTTGTATGCAAAAGTTTACCGTGAGTTTTTACTTCCATTGTTTTTTACAAACTCTCAGTGATTGTGAAAATATATTTTGAAACTGCTAATGTGACTGTGATACGATATATTTTTTTAACTTGTACAACTGCTACTAGTGACATTTTATTCTAGACTTTAATCTTTTCATAGCGTATTAATTTTTTTTTCTGTGTTGAAATATTTTACTCATATATCATTTTAAGTGATCTGCAAATATTTGTATATTTTACGTATTTTGGTTCAATTTAAGTGATTTATTATGTCTTACTTAACACTGAATGATATCCCAGTTATCACGCAAGCTTTGAAATTTGGCAATACGCAAAATGTAAAATTATTGTATTCTGTTGTTTTTAACGATCACCCATTCAGTAGGACCTCTAGAGAACAATTGCGAAAGTTTACGGGTTTGCACAAGATTTTGATATAGAAGACTACTCCGCCGTTATTTTAAAAAATTTAACCTACCCGATTTAATCTGTTTAGCTAATTTTTTACAACTAGAAACAAATGGAACTGCCGAAGAACTTTGTAATAATATTTTGTTTTCACTAGCTGATTTATCCGCTTTTCATAATAAATTAAATACACGAGATGTAGAAGAATGCCCTAGTTCGGGATGCAGAAAATTTTTGCTTCCCCACTTTCTACAGACAGGAAATCGGCTGACGCACTTAACCAAATTAATGAGTCAGCTGTTCCCTCTATTTCGAAAAACGATTTATCGTGGCTTTTTGTTAAAAATTTACTTCTAACTCTTCGTTCTTTCAGTGCAGATGACTCATACTCAATTGAACATTTTTTTTTTCTGATGTGGAGGAAAATTTAACGTTTTGCCCAATAACCGAACAACAAAAAATTGTTTTTGTAAAACGGCTTTTGACAGGAACTGCAAAATTATTTATTCAATCTCAGCGTGGTATAAACTCTTACAGTTGTATAAAAACACTACTTATTCAGGAATTTGGAAAAAAATAAATCAAGCTCAATTGCATAGGGAATTACAAAAATAGAAAAATGCGGCCTAATGAAACGGTATTCCAATATTTAGTCGCTATTCGGGAATTAGCGAATCGAGGTCAAGGGTTTCTCGACGAAACTTCAATTATGGAATATTGTATTAATGGAATCCCCGATTCTCCTTCAAATAAGCTAATATTATATGGATGTACAACAATTCAGGAATTTAAAGAAAAATTAGGAATTTATGACAAAATATTTCAAAATAAAAGCAAAAATCACTGTTATGATACGTCGCGTAGTCCAAACTTTAGTAGCCAACGCCGTGATGTTGAAAGTACACTTCATAAACATCGAAATGATAGATATCCAAAATTCAATGCACCAAAGCCTAATTCAAAATTTGAGAATAAAAATTTCAGAGATAGGAATCACGTAACTTGTTTTAATTGTTCGGGATCCGGTCATATTTCTAAATTTTGCCCAGATAAACATCGTGGTCCAAAGTGTATATTATGCGAAAAATTTGGCCATAAATCTGATGCTTGTCCTCAAAAAAATATCCCTTCTTCTAATAATGTTGATGAAATTACCCCATTAACTACTATGTGTAAAGAAGTTAAAATTTTATCTAAAAAAATATTATCTTTAGTTGATACCCGAAGTCAAGTAACCTTAATGAAAGAAAGTGTATGGAATCAATTAGGCTCCCCTTCTTTAATAAATAGTGGTAATATATACTAACTGGTTTTGGCCTTTCAAAAACTCATGTAATTGGTTCGTTCAACTCAACTGTTTCAATTGACAACCAAGACTTCCCTGTTAAAATTAATGTTGTCCCCAACCACTCAATGAACTTTGATATTATTATTGGTTGTAATCTAATTAAACAAGCTAATTTGACTATCACCCCTGATAGTGTTATGTTTTCTAAGCCACAAATCGAAGTATCTGACGCTTCTCCACAACCATTTGTTTTCGCAATTACTGACGACATTCCTAAATTTGATATTGGCCCTGAAATTCCAAAACAAACTCGTAATGATGTTGAGGCATTACTCGTATGTTATAGGCCGAATAAAATTAAAACGACGGATATTGAGTTAAGCATTACCGTGACGGACGACAAACCAATTTATCATTCTCCAAGACGGTTACCTTTTACTGAACGTGATATAGTAGATAAACAAATAGATGAATGGATACAAAATGGTGTTATTGAACCATGTTCATCTGCTTATGCTAGCCAAGTCCTAGTAGTCCGCAAAAAGACGGCAGTCCACGAGTCTGCATTGATTTTCGAAAATTAAATCGTGTGTTAGTTAAGGATCACTATCCTCTGCCCCTCATTGAGGATATTTTAGATAAACTTCAGGATACTAGAGTTTTCAGTACCATTGATTTACGTAATGGTTTTTCCATGTGCCTGTTAACAAACAGAGTCGCCCATATACCTCCTTTGTAACACAAAATGGTCAATTTCAGTTCCTTAAAATGCCTTTCGGACTCTCTACATGCCCTTCAACGTTTCAACGTTTTATCAATACAGTTTTCGTGACTTAGTTGTTCAAGGAATTGTTCTCCCTTACATGGATGATATAGTTATCCTTGCTAAAAATGAATCTGAGGCTATTGAGAGACTCAAAAAAGTTCTTCAAGTGTCCAGTGATTACGGATTGGAAATAAATTTTGATAAATGTCAATTTCTGCATAGGAAAATTGAATTTTTAGGCCATATTATTGAAAATAATAAACTTTTTCCTTCCCCTTCTAAAACTAAATCAGTTGTCAATTACCCCGAACCAAAAACAACTAAAGAAGTTCAACGTTTTTTAGGTCTCACTGGATATTTTCGTAAATTTATCCCTGCTTATTCTGTAATTGCTAAGCCACTTAGTGATCTTTTACGTAAAGATACTCCTTTCAATTTTGATGTAAAACAAAAAGCTTCCTTTGACGAGTTAAAACGTTTGCTCTGTCAGAAACCTGTCTTAGGTATATATCGACAAAATTGTGAAACCGAAATACATACTGATGCATCAATCGACGGACTTGCTGCTGTTTTATTACAAAGATTCCCCGATGATAATTCCTTACATCCTATATATTACATGTCTAGAAAAACGTCCGAAACGGAGAGAAAATATACCAGCTACGAACTCGAAGTTTTAGCAATCATAGAAGCTCTCAAAAAATTTAAAGTGTACATTTTAGGAATGCCTTTCAAAATAATTACTGATTGTAATGCATTTACAAAAACTATGAGTAAGAAAGATCTAAACACACGAATCGCGCGTTGGGCCCTGAATTTACAAGATTATGATTACACCATTTTACATCGCTCTGGCTCACAAATGGCCCATGTCGACGCTTTAAGTAGAATACAGGTTTTAACAAACCAGTGTAATGATTCTATTGTGCATAGGATAAAAGAATCTCAAGAGCTGGACCCACACATTCTTTCCATAAAAGCTCTTCTTCAAAATGGTCCATATGATAACTACTGTATTAAAAATAATATACTATATAAATTTATTGACGGTGCCGAAGTCCTTGTTATTCCCGACGAGATGCAGCATCACTTTATCAAAAATGCTCACGACAAAGGACATTTTTCAGTTAAAAGAACTCTAGAACATATAAAAAATAAATATTTTATACCACAACTTCAATCCAAAATTGAAAAATATATTTCTAATTGTGTAACATGTATATTGAAAAATAAAAAGTCTGGTAAACAAGAAGGATTTCTCCATCCTCTTGTCAAAGATGATATACCACTAAATACATACCATATCGATCATCTTGGTCCTTTAGCAACTTCAAGTAAAAACTACAAATTCATTTTAGCTGTCATTGACTCTTTCACTAAATTTGTTTGGTTATACCCCACAAAAACTACATCTACTTCTGAGGTAATAAAAAATTAGACATTCAAAAAACTACATTTGGAAATCCTCGTTTTCTTATCACTGATCGTGGAACTACTTTCACTTCTGACGAATTCCACACTTATTGTTCGGAACAAAAAATTACACTTCATCATATTACTACAGGTTTGCCACGTGCTAATGGTCAAGTAGAACGCATTAATCGAACAATTATTCCTGTCTTATCTAAGATGTCAGAAGACGATCCCACGAAATGGTTCAAACATGTTCCTTCACTACAAGAAGTCTTAAACTCAACATTCCAACGAAGCATTAACACCACTCCTTTTGAATTACTCTTTGGAACACAAATCAATAACAAGACTGATTTGCGCATTCAACAATTAATCGACGAACAACTACAACTCGAATTTAATGAAAACAGAGAACTCCTACGTAAAGCGGCAAAAACGCAAATACTTAAAGTGCAAAATGAAAAAAAAAAGTCTTATAATCTTCGACGAAAATCTCCTTATTTATACAGTGTTAGGACTTAGTTGCTATTAAAAAAACGCAACAAGGACCTGGACAAAAACTCTGCAATAAATTTATCGGTCCATATAAAATAACACAAGTAAAACCTAACGATACCTACAACGTCGAAAAATGTGGAAATTTTGATGGCCCAACCAAAACAAGTACTTGTGCCGAATACTTAAAACCATGGCCTAACAAATGAATGTTACATTACGAACGCAAACTTTTACTTTAACATTTTTTTTTTCGACATTATCACCATACTCAAGATTGCTTTGTATTGTTTGTCTTCTTTCCATCTGTATACCTATTTTTTTTATTCTTTATTATTAGTTTTGATTTTCTGATACATATTTGTCTGTTTTAATAATTGTTTTATTTGTAAGTTTATTTCTTCTAGCTTTTCAGTTTTATTTCATGAAATTTTGAAATACACTGTATTTTACATGCGAGGACGCATGCTTGGTCATGATGGCCGATGTAGGAATGGATGTGCACATATCGCATCCCTCCTATATTCATTAATGACGTAATGCCAAGAGAGCGCCACCTATCTGACAAGGCGGTTTGAGGATAACGAGTAAACCAGACTCGAATAGAACGATTGCGCGGGGGACGACCGAGAGAAGCGACGGCGATGAGACGATGACGAGGGCGCTGGAACGAAACGCCTCGTGGAATCCAACAATCTAATGATGTTTCGATTACTTTTTACTAACTTTTAGCCCTCCCTTGTAAATAATTCCCCTTAATAAATGTATATTTAACTAAATCTGGCCGTTGTCACACACTCTCTATATATGTATATTTTGTTTCAAATCTGGTGACTTGGGGCGCGGCGAAGTTAGATAGGATTAACCATTAACACTAACTAGCGCAAAAACTTTTAGAATGGGAAGGCAAAGGAACCAGATATATATTGTATGTAAAATTCATGTAACAAGTGTATAAATTCATGTCTGCTTTTACCTACCACTCAAATGGAAATTAATCTTTCAGGGTAGCTGACCCTGTAGTCCTAGATGTTCCACTGCCAAAGAAAGAAGATAAAAATTGTTATTTTATGTATAATACTTAAGTAGTAATTAAGTAAACTCTATGGGGCTGGTTTTCTGACACCACTTGGGTGGTTTTTCCCAAATGGATAGAGTGCAGGGATTAATTTAAACATGTAAAGTATTATGAGGTTTAAAAATTAATTATAAGTCGTAATTTATTTATTTGTCCTTTGCCTTAAGGAAAGAGAGTTTCAGTAATATCCAATTAGCAGTTAAAGTCGTCGGAACTATTCGACAAAGATAGGAATTACGTAGTTTATTTTCAGGACGTATGAGACCTTCGAATAAATCCCGTTTTCTTTTTGGAGGGGTTTGTGACAAATCTATACGGAACTTCTGAGACGTCGTTTTTAGGGAAATTTAATTCCCTACCTATTTACAATCAACTCCAAAAAGAGGACAGGGATTCCTTATTATGTAGATTAGATAAAGTATTTAAATCAAACGGCATAGTAAAGTGAGAGACAGTAGGACAGAGAGATTGAAGCAGGAAGTTATAATAGTGAAGTTAGAGATTTATTATTGAAGATTTCTAGGTGGATAAATTAGGCACAGGAAGAGCTGAGATTCAGTGTGGTAAATATTGATTTATAATTAAAGTCTCATTAAAGTTTTATATTAGGAGTGAGATTAAAGTTAAATGTTCAGTAGGAACATTATTAAATATAATTCTGGGATCTCTTATTGCGGTAATCTCTGCGTGATCGATATCCTAATTGTTAATTAATTGGATCATTAAATATTTAAGTTAATATAAAGGAAAGTCCCTTTTAAACCTCATAAAGCTATTTTGATTTAGTTGTTATTAAAAGTCTTTGATTATTTTTGGGAAAGATAACCAAATATATATAAAGAAAGTTATTTATAAAATTGGCTACTGGTTCTTTTTTGACTCAAGATTATTCTCGTTCTCAAAGTGAGATCCAAGGGGATCTTCACAATGTCTTGAAACTTCATATATCGATTGCAAACAAAGTAATTTTTAAACAAAAAATGTAACAAAAACAATGCTTAAATATTTCTCGCAAAAAGGAAAAAACGAAAAACACAATTTCTTTTTAAAAACCGTAACTTTTAAGATATTTTATCAATCTTTGTACAAATTACGTATAATACCATTCTACACACGAAAAAAAGCTTCATGAAACAATTTTAAAAATAAAGAAGTTTTTAAGTAATTAAATAAAATTTTGAGTATTTTTTGAAAAATCGTAAAAAAAACCCAATTTTTTACATTTAATTTTTTTAAATGACTGATTCTAAATAAAAAAGAATGAACTTTTTTAGTGTATATAATACTTAATAACTTGTTTATTTATAAAAATTATTTCATGAAGCTTTTTGTCCGTGTGTAGATTGGTATTATACGTAATTTGTATAAAGATTGATAAAATATCTGAAAAAATACGGTTTTTAAAAAGAAATTGTGTTTTTCGTTTTTTCCTTTTGCGAGAATATTTGACATTGTTTGTTACATTTTTTGTTTAAATCTGAGTCTCATGAAAAAAATTAGATCGCGTTTTAAAAACGTTTGAAAAAAAAAGAAATTCTGAGATTTTGACCTTGGTCCCTGGTGGTGAAAAGGGGTACTAATTATGTGTTTTAAAGTTTTTAATTAATGTTTTTTTAACTAATTGAAATATCGGAACATAAATCGTAGAAACGGATTTCTCAGATCATTCCCGATCTTTTGGTACATTTGGCGAGTTTCTGCGTCGTGCGGTTCATAGGAAGATAGACGTACATACGTTATATATATATACATAAAGAGAATGTGATCTCATAGTAGGAAATGAAAAAAATGAGTGAGTGAGTGTTTATTAATATTGCACTATGAAACAATACAAGGGTTATTGGCGACGGACTACGTAATTTTGATGAAATGACGAAACGACACCTGAGCTAGCATCCCCTTGTTCATACTACAGTAGAACGTCGTTTATCCGATTTATTTGGGACCGGACACCGTTTGGATACGTGATTGTTCGGATAACCGAAAACCGAATGCGATCCATGCAGTATATGAAAATAATGAATATAAAAAATCATCACATGCGGGAAACGCGCTTGGAGAAAAAGCAAAATATGTGAAAATGTCGCAATTTTACCTTTATTGTGGAAAATAATCACTTTTTTTCTCTGTACCATTGTACATCTTCGTTTTTTCGCTCTCACGTCGCTGATTCTCTTGAGCAGCAGTAGTTGAGTAGGAAAGCACTCTGATTGTTGTTCGTACCACTCCATAGCTGTCTCTAACGCAGAAAACGCGTCAGCAGTTTTCCTTTTCTTCGAGCCATCTTTTGAGTCAAGTTTTGACGCAAAATTTAAAATAGCTTCTTGGCTTTTTTTATGTCAAAAATTGTTCACATTCCAACATTATAAAACTGCACTAATGTCGCTCGAACTTCTCCCTTCTCAAGACGGTTTAATATATTTCCAGTTTTGTTTCTATTTTCAAGACATTGCGCGTCCATTTTGAATTCGAGATCATAGCAATTCACAACTTAACAAAAGAGCGCGTATACACCCCTTCATTTGGAAAAAAGTGACCTAATATTCCACGCAGATGTTTACCAAATCACACAAATGAAATTCCCCAAATAACCCTGACCCTGGTTTTTCCCGTCACTTTTGGCCTCATGCGAAACAACTGCTGAGCAATGCACTGTTCGAAAACGTATTCAAAAACTGAACATGTAAAGAGTGTTTTTTTCCCAGGTATAGAAGTTTAAGTTGGCATTAATTTCCAAGATGGCGACCGATTTAACAGCTGTCAAGTGATTTATTCTCAAGTTGGTTTGGCAATTCATCAAAACGATCCTCAAGCAAGGCGTAGATTCGTCGAATGGGCCCAAAACGAGATTGCCGTTGTTCCCGATTTTCATAAGCGAATTTTGTTTAGCGATGAAGCCCACTTCTGGTTGAATGGCTACGTCAACAAACAAAACTGTCGCATTTGGAGTGAAGCTAATCCACAAGTGTATGTCGAAACACCGTTACATTGAGAAAACTGATTGTTTGGTGCGCCGCTTTATGGGCTGGTGGAATCATTGGTCCGTACTTTTTCAAAAACGATGAAGGCCACAACGTTACAGTCAATGGTGATCGGTATAGAGCCATGATTACCAACTTTTTCATTCCTGAATTGAACAATCCTGATGTCCAGGAGCTGTGGTTCCAACAAGACGGCGCAACATATCACACAGCTCGTGCCACAATCGATTTATTGAAAAGACACGTTTGGTGACCGCCGCCTAATTTCACGTTTTGGACCTGTGATTGGCCTCCAAGATCTTGTTATTTAACACCGCTAGACTATTTTCTGTGGGGCTATGTAAAGTCATTGGTCTATGCGGATAAGCCACAAACGCTTGACCATTTGGAAGACAACATTCGCCGTGTTATTGCCGATATACGGCCACAAATGTTGGAAAAAGTCACCGAAGTGGACGTCAGATTGGACTACCATCCGAGCCAGCTGTGGCTTGATCTATGCCAGAAATCATATTTAAAATGTAATGCCACAAGATTATCTTTGAATAAAAAGTTCATGTCAATCGAATGTACATCGTTGTTTTATTGCAATTTAAAGTTCTATATCTCTAAAAAAACACCCTTTAGTTGACAAAAAAACCAACCTGGTTCGGATATTTGACGTTTCGGATAATAAACGTTCGTATAATCGACTTTCTATTGTATTGCACTACTTCAACTGGGGTATTTTAAGCATCGAAAGGTTTAATGTGCATCAGGGCCTCTCGGGAGTCATTAGTAGTACTTTGCTCGAATCATGTCATTCTGGCCACGAATCCTTAACCATAATCTCTAGGCTAACACATCTTTTAAGGTATACGACTACGTTCGGAACCGTGATTTGAAAACAGTGCATAAATGGATAATTTTCATGATATTTAGTGTCACTTAGATTACAATACATGTATAAAATTGTTTTGACAAAACAAATTATTTAAATACAATATTTTGGTAAAAAATTAACTTAGAATAATCTTTTTTCAAAATTTTCTCCTTTTATAAAATATGCTTCTAAATTAATAATGTTTCGCTTATATAAAGTAGACTTTTCCAGAGAGTCTGAACTAGGATTTGTGAAAAATTCGTATTATTTTCAGAGTTACCACCCATTGAAATAATTATAGACGTTTTTTTTTCTTTAAATTGCTCCCCTCTGTTGTCGTTAAGCATGGATAAACCCACTTCTAAGTGATATATTTCAAAAATACTAGTTGAGCCTCTGTAGAGAGTTCTAAGCTATATACAGACAAAATAATCTTATAATAGAAGCATTTTTCACAGTAGGAGCACATTTTGAAAATTGGTTATTCTATGTTTATTTTTTGTCTAAATATTGTACTTAAATAATTTTTTATTGTAATAATATTCTTAAAATAACTTTATATATACATTTTCTAATCTACCATAAGTGATACCAAATATCATAAATCTTATCCATTTATACGCTTTTCAAAATCATGGTTCCGAACGTAGTCGGATACCTAAGAAAGAAAAATATATCATATTGAAATGAAGGCATAAATAATATACACATTCAAACTAATATTATTGATATTTTCCCCGAAATCTATTTTTATCTATCAAAATGGCTCCAATAATTTTCTTATTGAAATTTCTCTTTTATACTTGGAGTATTTTTATTTATTTTTAATAATACTATACCGCTTGTATGATAAATACAGAAATCTTACTTCCTAAATAAAACTTCTGATAGATAGGATGGTATTTTCATGCTAAAATAAAAATACAAAATGTTTTCCATAACTTCTGATTTTAGAAAGGAAATGTTTTTTTATCTGATTAGCGTTAACTATATCGACATTCGAAATAACTAAGTAATAACCATAAAGTGACATGAAATATATCCCATTTGTTCGTGTCAAAATTTATCATTTTCTTTGCGTTTGTTGGGACAAACGAAATCGATTGCCTGGACGGAGGAATCTCATTTAGAAAATCGCTCCAAGTATTGATTCAATTGATTCGCGCGCGCGCGTGCTCCATGGATTAAAATTATCTCATCGGTCTTGAGTATTTGTAAAATCAGGCTTTTAGAAGACAACATTGTTTAAGTGTCTCAAAGTGCTTGTATATGCAGAGAAAAATACATTTGTTGCAGCTGAATTTGTGATTTTTAATCTCTCAAATTTCAGATTTATGAACTTCCATTTTGTACAGCATATTGCTCGTAACGGCTACTGTCTTTGAAAGTGATATTCTCTTGATGTCATTCACCAATCAAAATGAAGAAAAACAAAATTTGTAAAGGGTGTTTTTTTAGAGAAGAATAGAAGCAATTACAATAAAACAACGATGTATTATTCGATTGACATGAACTTTTTTATTCGAAAGACAATCTTGTGGCATTACATTTTAAATATGATTTCTGGCATATGACTGCCACGGCTGACTCGGGATGAGGAGGTCAATCTGGACGTCAATTTTCGATGACTTTTTCCAACATTTGTGGCCGTATCGGCAATAACACGGCGAATGTTGTCTTCCAAATGGTCAAGCGTTTGTGGCTTATGCCGCATAGACCAATGACTTTACATAGCCCCACAGAAATTAGTCTAGCGGTGTTAAATCACAAGATCTTGGAGGCCAATTCACAGGTCCAAAACGTGAAATTAGGCGGTCACCAAACGTGTCTTTCAATAAATCGATTGTGGCACGAGCTGTGTGATATCTTGCGCCGTCTTGTTGAACCAGCTCCTGGCCATCATGATTGTTCAATTCAGGAATGAAAAGTTAGTAATCATGGCTCTATACCGATCACCATTGACTGTAACGTTGTGGCCTTCAGCGTTTTTGAAGAAGTACGGACCAATGATTCCACCAGCCCATAAAGCGCACCAAACGGTCAGTTTTCTGAATGTAACGGTGTTTCGACATACACTTTGTGGATTAGCTTCACTCCAAATGCGACAGTTTTGTTTGTTGACGTAGCCATTCAACCAGAAGTGCGCTTCATCGCTAAACAAAATTCGCTTATGAAAATCGGGAACAACGGCAATCTCGTTTTGGGCCCATTCGACGACTCTACGCCTTGCTTGATCATATTTAAAATGTAATGCCACAAGACTATCTTTCGAATAAAAAAAAATTCATGTCAATCGAATAATACATCGTTGTTTTATTGCAATTTAAAGTTCTATACCTCTAAAAAACACCCTTTATATCAATCTTACCTATGTTATGTTTATAAATTCTTACCTATGTTAACAAGTCATGAGTACAAATATCATTTTTGTTCACTGACTTTTTTGATATTGTTGTCCCCTCAGGAAATAATCCTGAATTTTAAAATTTGTACAGTTATATATAAGGCAGCGATTCTCAAACTGTGGGGCGTGCTTCCTACGGGAGCGTGATTTCCCAAAGTGGGCAAAAATCAAATTTCTTAAATAATTTATTCTATTCAATCTATTTAAAACACTTTTTAGTTAAAAGTAGCATATACAAAGTTTAATACTTATCTTAATAATCTGCGCGGTCTATAATTAAGGTCATATTGTAGCTTTGGGTCTTGCTTCTGACTGACCACCTGATCGGGACCTCAGCGAACAATGTTCACTTATGCTGGGATGGACACATGGGCCTCATGGGCTGTTGCCGCACTGAGTTTGAGATGCAGCGTTAGCGTGTCAAAATATATTAATATTACATTCAATGTTTATCGTATGGGGGCATGAAATTTATGATTGAAAATTGGGTCGCAAATACTGGGAAATACTATTCGAGAATCACTAGTGTAAGATGATCTGAAATATTAAGGTGTAATAAATGGTTTACATAACTTTAATTTTTCTCAAACACTTGAAGATTTGAAATTTTATATTCAACACTTTTAAAAGAATAACACTTGCATTTTCTAAAAACATGAAATGAAACGGTAGAGATGTTTAAAGGCGGAATTGTTACAAACTGTTATGAAAAAGAGTGAACTACAGGATTGCAATTTCTTTTAATGTTTAGAATTTTCATAGAGAACTCAACTAATTCAGACCAATGATTCAACCATAGAATGTACATAAGTCGTTAAATAAACCCTGGTCTTTACTCAATTTATTAATTTAGTGATTTATTTATTTTGAAACACTTCTCATATAACTAGAGCAGTGATTCTCAACCATTGTGCCGCGGCACTTTTGTGCGCCGCCACATTATTTCAAAATTATTAAGTATGCTCTGAGAAATAAAAATAAAATTCTGCTGTTTTATAGAAACAAACCAAGGGTATTTGTGGCATATATTTAAGTTATTTTTTCGTGGATAAATAAATGTGTATTACAGATAAGTAAAATTCTTGTAAACTCTTTTATTGTTAGTGTGCCGCCAAATTTTGAAATTCTTAAAAGTGTACCGTAACAAAAACAAAAGGTTGAGAATCACTGAAGTAGAGTCAGAGCGAGTGAAAGTTTTATTATTGTTGCACTATACACCGAACAGCTGGACTGTCGCCTTACAGTGGGTTCCAAGTCATGTTGGGATCTCCGATAAGGAGAGAACCGACCATTAAGTCAAGCAGGGGACTGAATCGTCTCAACCGGAAGTTCCCTTGACCTCCAGAAGAACAAAGAACCAAAAGTCTTGGAAAGCCATTGGAAACCTTGACCACTTTGAGTCTATCCCGAGGTACCTTGAGAGAGCCGAGGCCCCTGCCCGCTTTCGCCTAATCACCGGACATGACTTCCTGGGAGTATACCTCCACTGGCTTGGCCTGAGTGCTGAAGTGGTCTGCCCTCAACGCGGCCATGCCAGGATGGATGAGGACCACCTGCTCCAATGCAGGGGACTCGAGGAACACCTGATTGATGATGTCACCAATCGGTCCTGGTAGACTAGGCGTCAAATGGTTAATAAGCCAAGCACGGGTGTTGGATAAATAAATAAAACAACACGAGGGCTGTTGGCATTGACCTCATGATTATATGAACCATGACCAGTTACGAGGCCAACATCTCTCCCACTCTAAATTACCACATCATACCAATGAGTCGACATTGAGCCTTAACTGTTAGACTGAATGCCTGGGGCCTTAACTGTCAAGGCTGAATGCCTTGAGCCTTAACTGTCAAGACTCAATGCCTTGAATCTTGCTTGAATCAGCCTCCTCTACACTAGTGGTTGTTAATGGAACCAGGACTCTCACCAGTAAGTTCTGTCCAGAAGTTCCGTGACCAAACTCCTAAGCTATCGCAGCCACGTCACATATATGTAGAACAGATGGGAATTGAAAATAACATAATTATGTGTGCACAATGTAGTTTTTTTTTCTGCATACATTGCAGTATTTAAAATAAGTTTCAAGTAAGAGCTCAAATGCCAATTAAAGTTTGCGGAAACCTCTTTACTTTTGTTTTTTTTTTTTTTTATCTATCTCCTATCTTACTACTATAAATGGTAGTAAGATCAAATAAAATTCAAATAAGGTATAGTGATGAAAGAGGTTTCTATTCCTTTGAATACCTTTCATTATTTTATTTTTAAAGAGAATTACAGAAGATACTTTGAAAAAAAAATAATCCTTGCTAAATAATTTGATTACGTTTTATATACAGGGTGTATGGGCTTAAAATATACAAAAATTATGACTTATTATTACGGAACTACCCATCAGAGTGTAATAAACTGTTCATCTGTGGATTTGAAACCTTCCGAGATTTTGAGGTCTAGTCGATCAGTCGCAGGGGCGCGCATTATTCGGTGATCGCAGACAATAAACTTGTTACACTGATTTCATAATGAAAGATGTGTGGACGGCACAGCAAATGGTGCAGGAGTACTTTATTTGAACGGAATTTAAATCACCCATGTGAGTACAATGACATGTTCGAACAGAATGGAATGTCGTTAATGGCTTCTAATATACTTATCAGGACTCCTACAAAATGAATGACTTCTATCTCGAAAACTTAAGAATACTAGTCAGTTTGAGATATCAAACTTCCCGTCTCGTTTAAAGTTCTTTCCCATCGGTGAATAGATTTTGACGTCAGAAGATCGGCATTTCTCAATTAGACATATAATTGAAGTCTTAAAAAACATTTCAATCAATTACTCTTTGCATTTAGATAAGAAATTTGATGGTCGATGTAGCCTAGAGGTCGTGAGTATAGTCGACATGTGAGTTCGAGCATAGTATAACACTGAAGCTCCAATGCTGGTGTTATGCGGTAGAATTTTAAAGGAGGATACCAGTTCAGATTTAGTCCTCGTCACTTAACTGAAGCTCAAAATAATGAGTTCCGTATGCTTTATATCCCTCGTGTTTCTTTATAGGCAGTGTCAATAAATACCTCACACAAGGGATTTCGAATAGCCTAAATCTGAATTCTCACCATATTCATATGTGATTAAATTTAAGACACAAATTTTTTTTTAAAACAGAAACGATATTCATAACAATCTTTCTCTTCCATTCAGACGTTTTTTATCATTTTCATAAATAGAACAGCAACCTTTTTGCTTCCATTACGTTTATCAAAACAGTTTCTAACAAATTACGAGCTGTACCACAATAGCATCACCGAGTACATTCTAAATAACAACTTTTTCTCAAATTCGAATTCAATCGAGAATGCATTAAACAAATTTTTAACAAGAATCAGAGCAAATTCGCCATCGGCACTCCATTATATTTCAGTTGTGTGTGTGCACCTGCTTTATAAATCTATCTTCCCAGTAACTGAGTTAGTTTGAACATGCGTGCAAATTGTCTCTTCACTTTCCAGACTCTAACTACGCATCTAATTAACAACAAGAACCATCAATGTTTATTAAACGAATAGGAGAATAATTTAGATTTGATTTATATTCTCAACTTTTGATTCCAAACTATGCAAGCGAAATAATTGTTTATTGGTTCGTGCCGAAGCATAAATCATGTTAATAATGAAATTAACAATAGTATTTCAATAATTCAGACTGAACCTTAATCTGGAAATAAAAGAAAGTCCAATAAAAATTTTCTAAAAAATCTTGCACTATGTTCCTGAATGTCACGAGAATTGTTTAATAATATTCTAATTCATAGAAAAATTCTTATTTATTTCTAACAATCAAAATAATAATTACAAGTGCCTTAACGCAGTGATTCTCAAACTTTCAATACTTACGACCCAACAATTAGCCATAATTTTCATCGCGTTCCCCTTCAGACAAAAAACAATGTATTGAAATCAATAACTTTGACACTAAAGCTACAATACAACACAACGACTTTTTTCTTAAAGTGCTACCGGCGTAAATAAACGTCATTAATTACCCCCGGACGCGTATACACCCCTTTTCCGAGTACAATATTTTCTACACACTGCTGTCCATAAAATTATTCCAAAGGCTTTGGAATGCAAAAAGGACATTTACAGTGTTTCAGGAGGATTTACTCTATTTCAGAGGATTTCCTTATTTATTTCTTTTCCTCCCTTCCCCCAATATATCACACACACTGGCCTACGTGGAAAAGGGTGGCATTGGGGAACGGTGAATAACTTTTAATCGTCAGTCAAGGGATTAATTATAAGCAGTAAAAAATTATCAAGATAAGTGTTAATTTTTCATATAACTTTATTACATGACAAGCCCATGGGGTCATTGGTTATTATTAAAATTGTTCTTAACTTATCGTATTGTTAAATTAATTATAAAATGCATTGTGCAGTACTGCTTCATATCAGTGTATTATATCAGTAGAAATGCTAATTTTATTTTTTTATTATGTCAGAACGTATTTTTGTTTGTTTACTTTCAGTACATTAATAATTTTTTTTTAAAAGAATCTTTTTGTTTGTGATTTTCAATATGCTCGCGCCCCTTGTTGAGTTATCACGCCCCTTAGGGGGGACGCGCCCACAGTTTGAGAAACACTTTGCCTTAATAAATTATTCTACACCCGTTTTTCAAATGCGCTTAAAATGTTACAAATATAGCTTGTTTGCTTTGATATATATGTGACATGCAGCCAAAAGCAAACGCAGTCTTCGCGCGCAGGCGCATTGAATCGAACTAAAACAAAAAACTTTTGGACATTAGAGCAGAGAGAAAGAGAAGCAGCGAAGGAGAACGCGAGAGGTGCGCGAGCAGGCGTTACCTTCTGAATATCATCGTCAAACTTATCTGTAAAAACTACCTTTTTAATTAATTTTTGTTTAATGTTAAAATAAATTGAAGAAAGACCAACGTCTTGGACCCCTTGTTGTCTCCCACAAATTATGGGGGCTCGGCCGCGATCGACAAAATTTCGATTTTGAACCAAAGTCTGGACAATGAACAACAGCGTCCGTGAAGGAGACGCTCCGCCATTTTTTCGGAAACTTCCGTTCAACCTGGGTGTAGAGGTTGAATTTTCAACTTCATTCCGCCTGTGTAGAGGTCGGAACAAATAACAAAATAACCTGTGTAGAGGTTGGAAAACCCATCGACGAAAATCCCGCCTGTGTAGAGGTTGGAACTAATTCAGTGTGAATAATCCGCCTGTGTAGAGGCCGGAACTACAATTTCAACTATATTACCTGCGAAGAGGTGAAATCAGTGGAATCAACGTTTTTATTGGATACATCGTACGTGCGAGCAACAGGGAGCCAAAAAAAAAAAAAAAAAAAAAGGTAGGATCTTTCCATTTCTAAATGTATAAAAACGCTCTTAAAGAAGGATCTCATAAGAGGATTGTTGAGAATCTAGACGGTATTGTGGAAAGTACTGACACTATAGTTAAACTAAAGACTAAAACTGAGAACAGTAGTACATTTGAAAGTGATCCAGATTTCGTTAAAACTTTAATTCAAAACTGTATAGATGAGAGAGTATCGCAAAACGAAAGAGAGGTAACTTTAGAAAAACAGAAAATTGAGCTCGCGAAACTTCAGTTAGCAAAATTAGAAAAAGAAATCGAACTTCAAACGGCTAAAAATAAAGCATTAAGTTTAAATCCTGCAGCTAAAGTCGAAGATAAACAGTTCGAAACTAACATAGAAAATATGATAAAAAGTATAAAAACTTTATCTCTTCCTGTTCCCACCAGATCTGAAAATTTTAATCTGTTCTTCCAATCATTAGAACGCGCATTTTTAACCAAGAAAATAAATGACGAATATAAATCTGAAATTTTAATAAATCTTCTGGGCGAAAGAGCTCATAACGTCTTACTGTATATTAAAGAAGAGGAATTAAATGACTATGAAAAACTAAAATCTATAGTACTCAGAGAATTCCAATTAACCTCGCGAGTGTTTAAACTCATTTAAAAATGCTGTAAAATCATCAGGCGAGACATACATCCAATTTGCTGCAAGATTGACGGCAAACTTCCAATATTATTGTTCGTTAAGAAAAGTTAATTCCTTTGAATCTCTATGTGATCTTATAATTTCTGATAAATTATTTGAAACTTTAAATAAGGAAACTGCAACTCATATTGGCATTCGAGAAGCAGAAGATTGGTTTAGGCCTATTGATTTAGCTAAAGAGTGCGATATTTATATTTCATCTAGAAGCGGATCACATAAAAGAAATTCCTATTACTTATGGATATACCCAAGACCCTTTAAAAATAGGTCACAAAACTTTAAACCAAAGATTAAAGAGAACTATCCCCAATATCTTGAAAGAGAAAATAAAAATTGCTATATATGCGGTGATTCATCTCATTGCGCAAGAGACTGTGAGAAGCGTTTTAAACCTAAAGAATCTAATGATCACATCCATAATAAAATAAACGTGAATACTTTGAAAAGAGAGAGCGAAAAACAAAATAGCGATGAATGCGCAAATCTTCAATACGTAAACATTTTTGTGGAAAATCAGCCCGTAACAGCATTGATTGATTCAGGTTGCCAGATCCCAGTTTTAAATTCCTCACTAATTAGAGTACAAACACCTTCCGAAGAGATCATAACATTAAGTTCATGTTTTGGCGAACAGCGTATGGTAGAAGTTAAACCCATAAATATTTCTCTTGATCAACATTCTCCCGGTATAAGTGTTCGAACGGCGATATCACCGACCTTGACCGAAGAATTTATTATACATCCCAGTGTATATTCTGAAATAGAGAAACTAGGCCACGCAAAGAGCGATGTTTTCATGAGTGAAAGTGGATCCTCTTTGAGTGTAGATTATGGTGTTTCTTTTTCCAAATGTTTCTGTTTCAAATGTGATAGAAACTCTAGTTATGATTTGCCATATGTTAAGAACTTTAATACTAGAAATGATTCGAGTTCTCTAATTAAGGATTATAAATGCAATAACATTAAGAGTACTAAGTTAAAATTGAGTATTGTAAGAGAAAATGTTCTGATATAGTATTGTGTAAGAAAGCCAATTGTGCCATGAAAACGAGTTCCGAGGAATTCATCTCCCGCTCACCTACCCCTTCACCTATGGAACGTAATTATAGACGGTTTGTGTTGCTCCGAAAATTTTTGAGCCTTGGCAGTGGAAGCGAAGGAAAAAGAGAAATCGTTTTTGAACAGACGTCCAGAACTCTACAGAGGAAAATATCGATGCGTTCAACCAAAGATCAACTTGTTGAAAAGAGATGTTCTTATGCCGGTGAAACACAATGTTTTCCTGTGGAACCTTCCGGATGTCGAAGAGGTGCCTTCACATGATGGAGAAACTGTCTAGTTCAGCAGAATTATGATATGTTTAATTTTTGTATATTTGTCGTATAGTCCTTTGTCTGTTCCGTTTTTTTTTTTGTATGTTTCAGATTCTCCCTCTGGTCTCCATGGAAATACCGCTGCGGACAGCGTACGGTCAGAATGGCCGTTGTGACATGCAGCCAAAAGCAACGCAGTCTTCGCGCGCAGGCGCATTGAATCGAAACTAAAACAAAAACTTTTGGACATTAGAGCAGAGAGAAAGAGAGAAGCAGCGAAGGAGAACGCGAGAGGTGCGCGAGCAGGCGTTACCTTCTGAATATCATCGTCAAACTTATCTGTAAAAACTACCTTTTTAATTAATTTTTGTTTAATGTTAAAATAAAATTGAAGAAAGACCAACGTCTTGGACCCCTTTGTTGTCTCCCACATATATATAGTATAATAAAATAAAATAAAACAATAAGAGACAAAAATTGTAATTCCTACAAGGCTAAGAAAGAATGAAAAATTGAAATTAAGAAACATTTATCCAGAAAATAAATGGTGGCAAATAATATTGTACTAAAATTGGATAAAAACAGACATTGGAAGAAATGGAGGTGTAGAGCTGTTAAAATTGAAAATACCAAAAGAGTCTTTGGACTAAAATGGAAACCTATTATGATTTCTAATATATACACTCTGTCGCAAAAAATATATGCACCCAGAAGAAATTGAGCTACATTCACGAAATTTGGTATGCATGTAGTGTAGTATATGAAAATAAACAAATGATTAAAAATTCAGAACAAAATATCATTTTATTAAGCGGTTACAGCTTGCAAAAGGTTAAAAATCAGTAAGTAGTAAAGCCACCTCTGGCAGCTATACAAGCCGAAATTCGGCGTGGCATCGATTCAATTAGATCACTTATGACCCCCCTGTGGAAGATCCTGCCATAGTCTTTGCATCTGCGCAGTTAATTCTCCTGTATCTCGGGAGGCTGCAGTTGCCTTCCCAGCGCGTCCCAGACATGCTCTATTGGCGAAAGATCTGGTGACCTGGCAGGCCATGGTAGGACGTCATATCCTTTTTGAAGACATTGTTGGGAGAGTCGCGCAGTATGTGGACGAGCATTATCCTGTTGATAAATGGCACCTGGGCGACTTGATAGCATGGGTAGCACAATCGGCGTTAAAATATCGTCCACGTATCTGCGAGCTGTCAAAGTGCCTTGAAGGACCACTAAAGATGATCGTGTGTCCCAAGAAATTGCTCCCACACTGTCACACCTTGTGAAATTGCTGTATGCCGCTCGAGACAATAAATGCCGGATCGGACCGCTGGCCGGTGCGCCTCCAGACACGTGTGCGGTGGTCATCAGCACTGAGACTGAATCGGGATTCATCACTGAAGATGACACGTCTCCAGTCTGTCACACCCAAGTTGCCCGAGGTCGGCAAAAATCCAGTCGACACTGCCTATGATGTGGGGTCAGTGGTAAGCGTCTTAGCGGACGTCGGCTCCTCAAGCCAACTTCGGTCAGTCGTCTCTTTATGGTTTCTCTTGATGGCACTGGATGTCTGGAAGGAGGTAAGTGGCGTTGAATCGATGCTAGCGACGTTGTTGGTGCCGAAGTGACCACTCTTCTGATTGCACGATCCTCGCGATCATTTGTGTTCCTGGGACGTCCTGACCCTCCGCGACGGTACACTCTACCTTCTGTGATCCACTGTTGCCAACACCGAGCAACTACCATATCGCTCCGACCGAGGTGGCGGCCGATACGTCTATTCGACCAACCTGCTTCTCTGAGGCCTATTATACGGCCCCTATCAAAGTCCGTCAGCTGCTCGTACTGCCTCCGGTTACGTCTTAGAGGCATCCTAAGTCTCAATATCGTCTATCAAAGTCATCAGATTCGTTTGGATAGCCGTACGGCGCTCGTACTCATACTTTTAAACTCTCCCAGTTGCGCAACTAATATGCGCATAGCACACTTAGCCTTGTCTCATTGGCTTCGAAATTTTAATCATTTGCATATCTCTTACCAGACTACATTCTTGCCGAGTTTCGTGATTGTAGCTTGATTTCTTCTGGGTGCATATATTTTTTGCGACAGAGTGTATGTTTATATATATATAGCTTATATTCACTGTAAAAACATTAAAGGGCAACAAATCCCCAAATATTTTATTAACTTATCATTCTTTTTAAAACTAGATTCATATTTATAGCTCTTTTAGTGAAAATAATAGGAAAATATATGGTTGGTATCTGTTGTAAAATTTGAAACATTAAATGCAAATTCAAGCAAATTTTGATTAAAAATATTAATTGATAAAACACGGTTTTTATATAATTAATCTGTTTTGTTTGATTAATCGGCTTAAGCCAATGAATCACCTGGTAGATGCCAGCATTTGATGACCTACGAGAAATATTGACCTCACATTAATGCTTCAAACTTTCAATATGAGCGACCCAATTTTCACTCATCAATTTCATCACGCCCCCTCCCCTTACCCAATAACAATGTTTTACATGCAATAATAATAAACTTTGACGTTTAATCTACAAAACGAAATTCATTATAAATGACGTAAATTATCAAGATAAATATCACAAATTTCGTATATCTTACATTTAAGTAATGGATATTTTAAAAAAGTTATTTTCAAGTAACAGGTAAAAATATCATGTGATATCCTTTACTAATTTATTAAATTGAACAGATTGCAAAATAATTTTTAATTAAAGAAGTTACCAAGTACGCAGGTACCTTGATGCAGAAAGGTCTCAACTGCCGAAAAAAAAATCTTCATAAATTTCAGGGCAAAAGTGTTGAAATCAAAAGGCAGTTTAGTAATAAACCACTCTTTGATTTCGGGCAGGGGTAGATGATGAATTATCTGCATTGAAACAAAAGTATTTAGTATACATTAGATAGAGCCTGTATTTGTGCGGTCCTTTTTGATGTGATTTTATTTTTGTGCGATTTTATTTTTATACGACTTTTTTGTGGGGTTCTTTTTTATGCGTAGTCTGAATTTCAACAGTTTTGGTGCCACTGTAATGTTTTCTATCAGTGTACATATATGTGGCAGCCAAAGCCAAACAGTCTTCGCGCGCAGGCGCAGCAAATCAAAACTAAAACCTGTGAACTTTTAAGAGAAGAGAAGAGAACGACAGAGGTGCGCGAGCAGGCGTTACCTACTGCTTATCATCGTCAAACTTCTCTGTTAGAATAGCTACCTTTTTAATTAATTTTTGTTTAATGTTAAATAAACCATAAGAAAGACAAAAGTCTTGGACCCCTTGTTGTCTCCCACAAATTATGGGGGCTCGGCCGGGATCGAAAAAATTTCGATTTTGAACCAAAGTCTGGACAATGAACAAAAGCGTCCGTGAAGGAGACGCTCCGCCATTTTTTGGAAACTTCGTTCAACCTGTGTAGAGGTTTGAACTCAGCATGAATACTCCGCCTGTGTAGAGGCCGGGATCGAAAAAATTTCGATTTTGATCAAAGTTTGGACAGTGAAAAAAAGCCGTCCGTGGAGGAGACGCGCCACCATTTTTCGGAGAAACTTCGTTCAACCTGTGTAGAGGTTGCATTCTTCATTTGAATCCAGCGTGAAAATTCCGCCTGTGTAGAGGTTGGAACCATCGACAAATATTCCGCCTGTGTAGAGGTTGGAACTAACTCAGTGTGAATAATCCGCCTGTGTAGAGGTTGGAAATATCACACAAACACCTGCGAAGAGGTGTCAATTAGAACAATTTATCTGTTCAAGAACTATAGTTCATCTATAACCTGCGAAGAGGTGAAATCAGTGGAATCAACGTTTTTCTTCAATTATTGGATACATCGTACGTGCGAGCAACAAGGGAGCTAGAAAAAAAAAGGTAGGATCTTTCCATATTTTTTCTAAAATGTATAAAAACGCTCTTAAAGAGGATCTCATAAGAGTTGTTGAGGATCTAGACGGTACTGTGGAGAGTTCGGACACTATAGCTAAACTAAAGACTAAAATTGAGAAGAGTAGTACATTTGAAAGTGATCCAGATTTCGTTAAAACTTTAATTAAAAACTGTATAGATGAGAGGGTATCGCGAAACGAAAGGGATTTAGAAAAACAGAAAATTGAACTTGCTAAAACTACAGTTAGCAAAATTAGAAAAGAAGTCGAACTTCAAACGGCTAAAAATAAAGCATTAAGTTTAAATCCTGCAGCTAAAGTCGAAGAGAAACAGTTCGAAACTTTAAATAAGGAAACCGCAACTCATATTGGCATTCGAGAAGCAGAAGATTGGTTTAGACCTATCGATTTAGCTAAAGAGTGTGATATTTATATTTCATCTAAAAACGGATCACGTAAGGAAATTCCTATTACTTATGGATATACCCAAGACCCCTTTAAAAATAGACCACGAAAACTTTAAACCAAAGGTTAAAGAGAACTATCCCCAATATCTTGAAAGACAAAATAAAAATTGCTATATATATACGGTGATTCATCTCATTACGCAAGAGACTGAGAAGCGTTTAAAGCTTAAAGAATCTAACAGCCACATCCATAATAGAATAAACGTGAATACTTTGAAAGTCGAGAGCGAAAACAAAATAGCGATGTGTTCGCAAATCTTCAATATGTACACATTTTTGTAGAAAATTAGCCCGTAACAGCCTTGATCGATTCAGGTTGCCAGATCCCAGTTTTAAATTCCTCACTAATTAGAGTGCAAACACCTTCCGAAGAAATGATAACATTAAGTTCATGTTTTGGCGAACAGCGAATGGTAGAAGTTAAACCGATAAATCTTTCTCTTAATCAACACTCTTCCGGTCTAAGTGTTCGAACGGCGATATCACCGACCTTGACCGAAGAAATTATTATACATCCCAGTGTATATGCTGAAATAAAAGAAACTAGGCCACGCAAAAGAGCGATGTTTTATTGAGTGAAAGTGGATCCTCTTTGGGTGTTCATTTTAATTCAGATGTTTTTGTTTCAAATGTTTCTGTTTCAAGTGTGATAAAAAACTCTAGTTATGATTTGCCACATGTTAAAAACTTTAATACTAGAAATGATTTGAGTTCTCTAGTTAAGAATTATAAAGGCAATAACATTAAGAGTACTAAGTTAAAAAATGTATTAAATTGAAAATGATATTCCTGTGTGTCAGAGAACCAGACGTTTATCTTGTTCTGATAACCCTTCACCTATGAAGAGTAAATATAGACGTTTTGTGTTGCTCCGAAAATCTTTGAGCCCTGGCAGTGGAAACGGAGGAAAAAGAGAAATCGTTTTGAACAGACGTCCAGAACTCTAGAGAGGAAAAATATCGATGCGTTCAACCAAAGATCAACTTGTTAAAAAAGACGTTCTTATGCCTGTGATGGATCTGATAAAGACCAAGATAGCGGAATAAATGATTCCGTTCATCCTACCGTATTATCGTCATCTCAGAATCATGCCATGCCTGTGAAACACAATGTTTTCCTGTGGAACCTTCCGGATGTCGAAGAGATGCCTTCACATGATGGAGAAACTGTCTAGTTCAGCAGAATTATGATATGTTAAATCTTTGTGTATTTGTCGTATAGTCCTTGTCTGTTCCGTTTTTTTATGTTTCAGATTCTCCTTTGGTCTCCATGGACGTACCGCTGCGGACAGCGTACAGTCAGGCTGGCCGATTATGGCAGCCAAAGCCAGTCTTCGCGCGCAGGCGCAGCAAATCAAAAACTAAAACCTGTGAACTTTTAAGAGAAGAGAAGAGAACGACAGAGGGGTGCGCGAGCAGGCGTTACCTTCTGCTTATCATCGTCAAACTCTCTGTTAGAATAGCTACCTTTTTAATTAATTTTTGTTTAATGTTAAATAAACCATAAGAAAGACAAAAGTCTTGGACCCCCTTGTTGTCTCCCACATATATACACTTCATTATGCTCTGTCCATTGGTTATAAACATTCTCTCGACAATGCCCGTTCCATTGCTTTCTCATAACGCAATAGCGGCACGCACTTGATTGAAGACGAAATTTTCAAAGACATCGATATTATCAATAATATGATAGATTATGAAGACGGACAAGAAGAACCGGATTCTTCGAGAGTGGATAAAATTATGCAGGGATCCAGCTTTCCAACAAATTGAAAAGCATTTTCTTAAAATAGATATCAATCAAGAAAGGAGTATAAAATTCCAAAAATAGCTTCAATCATGTATATATCTGGTTATCGTGACATTTACAAGCAACTGACCACCCAACCTTCGTCGCAAAAAACTTATGTCTTACTTTATGTTGCAAAAAAAAAAATCAAATGTTACCTTTAAGCGGGGAAAGCGATTTTGAACTTATTCATCACAGGGAGATGAGCACTTTCGATTACGATGAGTACCAAGCAGTTAGATTATGTATGAGCATTTTGTGAAAACTTTTCCATGTATACAATGAGAAACTATATGTTTTTAAAATGTTTCATGTGTAGTATTTAATTATTTATTTTGTTATAGAAGAAGTACTCTTACATAAATTTCGTAATTAATTGGCATATTTTATAAATGCGACTTTTTTATGCGGTCTCTATTCACCGCAGAAAGAAAGGTTTTGTAGTATTTCCACGAATTAGTTTGTTATATTTAAAAATTTATGAAACTTTTTGAATATTTTTTGTGCGTTTATTGTTATGCTGTTCCTATCTACCGCACAAAAACAGGTTCAACTGTAATATCACCATTCTCCCAACTCTAATACTTATTAAACTGGTTTTTAGTTTAGTATGGATAAATTAATTATCAAATACATTGTGCACTTCTGATAGTTTTATATGAGTGTAATTATTTTTATTATGTCAGAATGTATTCTGTTTTGCTTGCTTTCAGTAAATTAAAATTTTTAAATAACTTTATTTTATACTTTTTGAAATGCTTGCGCCCACCACGTAGGATTATCAAGTCCCCTTGGGGGGCTTGCCCCATAGTTTGAGAACCACAGCATCAATGACTTAAATTCATTTTGTTAATCCAAGAGCTACAAAAACTTCTGTAGCCTGTTAAAAGTGGTAAATGAAAAAATGAATCCTTTATTTGTGTTTCTTAAATTTTTGCTTCTAGCTCTATAAAACTTCTAGCCGTATTTATAACAGAAGCCAAAGCAGAGAGAGAAAAATATCTACGCGTAATAATACAGATATTGTTCCGATTCTTTAATCATAGTGTCAAAATACATTGTATATTTCGTAGATTCACGCAGAAAAGCTGTCCTTAAAAATAATCCATTTACGTATATATTTATTTGCAATGTCGCAATTTGTCATTTGTAAACCCTTCTAACCTGTGATTTCTATTTGATTTACTTCTCTCGTTGAAAACAGTCTTTCAGGATAGCTTCTTTTAACAGATTGTTTCTCATATTTGTTGACAGGTGTGCCGAAATATTGACCACGCGAGGGCGCTGGTGTGCGCACATCTGTATTAAAAAATTGTAAAGATCGTGAGAGTGTGTGTGTGTGTAACTTGTATCGTAGAATGTAAGCCGCATCGCGGCAATTCGTATCTAATTAAACATTATTATACCTAAATTATCTCATGGAACCACTTCTTGTGGACTGTCTTAACTAATTCGCCCGAATACACACTCCTTTCGTTTCGATAGACATTGCTTCGGTTATAATTCGCACATGGTGCATCGGCCGGGAAGGACATTCGCTGCGTGATGGGGGTGAGTACTTTCGTTTTGTCTAACTTTGAATTCGGTATTTGTCTAGTTAAGCTTATTTCTCATCATTTCTGATTTTGGTTTATTCGTAACTGTCGGTATTTGGAAGGTTGCTCTGGTATAGTTTTGTTTATTTGTATGCATATTGTTAAGCTGAATTTTGTTTGAAAGTTGTACTAAGTTTCATTCAGAATTGGTGTTGTCATTTGTATATTTGTTTGCAATTATAGTGTTTTGGTTTAAAATGGATGCAGCAAATAAGGCTATATTAGAAAGAACGAAAAAGACTCGGTCTGTTTCGAGATCCCTCGTGACAAAACAAATTAATAAATTAGAATCCAAAATAAGCAATACAGCTGATAAAACAACAGTACATGATATATATATGCAATTAATTTCTAAATTTGAAGAGCTGAGTACACTCGATAAGGAAATTGAGAATTTAATAGATATTGAGAGTCTAGAAGAAGAAATCGTATCTCGCGAAGAATATCGAGATAAATTTATAATTTGGAAAATCCGTGCTGAACGTTATGTAGAATCAGTTTCGAGCATTGCTATTCAAAATTCGGTGGAAAATCAACCACAAAACATAATACTTCCTTTAAATAGTACAGTTAGTTCTGTTTTATCAAATCAACCGCGTTTACCTAAACTCACATTAGAATCTTTTTCGGGCAAGGATATCAGTAGTTTTCCCAGTTTTTGGGCTAGATTTAAATTCGCAGTACAGGAAAATTCGAGTTTAAATGATGTGGACAAATTTTCCTATTTGAAATCGGTTGTCACATCTGATGCAGAATTGGCTATACGAGGCTTAACTCTAACATCGGAAAATTATGCAAAAGCAATTAAAATTTTAGAAAATCGGTTCGGACGTAAAGAACTTATTGTTGACTTTCATATGAATCGCTTGTTAAATCTGACCCCCTGTCCGTAAATCGTTTGATGTTATTGCGTTAAGAAATTTATATGATCAGTTAGAAATTAATATAAGGGGACTTGAATCTCTTGAAATCTCTCCCGATTCCTATAGTTGTCTCTTGTTTCCGATAATTATGAAAGCTATTCACCTGATTTAGCATTAGAATATAATAAAAACATAATGAGACACAATCACAAATCACTGATTTAATTGCATATTTGCGAAGCGAAGTAGAAAGTCGCGAACGCACAGAATTTCTAGTAAAACCGCATGACCTAGAATTGAAAAATAAAAATTCCTATTCCAATACTAAGTATTTCGAAAGAACGTCTCATAGCTATCCACAGTCAACTCGAAGGGTTCAAGGTCATTCTCGATTCCACCCATCTCATAAATCGTTCTCTCTCTGCAAACGAATTGCTGACGGCTGCAAATTGAATTGCTTATTTTGTTTCGAGAATACTCATATGTCTGATTTGTGTGAGAATTTATGCGTTCAGAAAAAAAAGAGCTAAATTAATTAAAGAAGGGAGATGTTTCATTTGTTGCAACACTGGTTGTTATGTTAAAAAGTGCAAGAAAGAGGTTTGTTCGTATTGTAAAGGTCGACATGCACGTGCTATTTGTTTTAAGTTAGAAAAATCTAAGCAAAATTCGCATTTGGATTTGGAGGAAAAGAATGTTGACGTTAAAACTACGTCTTCAAATTCTGTTTTTCATAACAGAGGTGGAGTTTTATTGCAATGTGTAGAGGCCGAAATTATAGGTCGTTCTTCATCGGATAAGATATTTTGCCTTTTGATAATGGAAGTGAGAAGTCGTTCATTAAAAAAAAAAATGTGTCTCGGAGGTTGGGGTTGAAAATATTGGGTTCGGAAAGGCTAAATATTTTTTCGTTCGGTTGTAAAACTCCTAAAAAAACAAACTTGTAGTAAGGTCGAGGTTAGGCTAAGGAATGTATTAAGCGGAGAAGAGACTGTGATTGAGGCATTGGAAATTGAGGAAATTTCAAAGGCAACACTTAGCCTACCTAATCCAGATGCGTGGGCAGAAATGGAGTCGAAAGGGTTTAGGCTAACATTCAATTGTAATGAATCTTCTGAGAGTTGTGAAATTTCATTGTTAATAGGTTCCGATTTTTATTGGTCTTTAACACATCGGATAAAAAAGATTAGATTCATCATCGGTTGCAGTCGAGACTAGGCTATAGGATGGTCTCTTCAGGGAAGGTGTGATGAGCGGAGTGATTGTACTTCGGTACATTTGGTTCACAGTGAAGAGGAATCGATTTCGACTGAGCTAAGGAGATTTTGGGAGATAGAAAGTTTAGGAATACTTGACAAGGGTTCGATGACTTTAGGTAATGGGGATGAAGAGATACTTAGTGAGTTTGATAAATCAGTTAATTTCGTAGATGGTCGATATCGTGTAAATTTGCCATGGAAACCAGGTATGAGAGAGGCTTTACAAAAATAATAAAAAAAAAAAACTGTCGCACGTAAGCGTTTTGAGGGGTTGGTTCGTAGGTTTAAATGTGATCACGAGTTGTTCTGCGAGTATAAGGATGTAATTGATGACTATGTTAGGGAAGGTATTGTTGAGCGTACTTCTTGTAATTTTTATTGATAGTCAGGGATTTTACCTACCCCATCATGCAGTGATAAGTAGCGACAAAACCACAAGTCATATTAGAATAGTATTTGATGGTTCAGCACATGAAGATGGACAGTCATCGTTAAACCAAAGTTTATATACGGGACCAAATTTGCATCCCAACATTTTAGAACTGCTTTTATGTTTTCGAAAAAAGTCCTGTAGCATTTACAGCTGATGTAAAATCGGCTTTTCTTCAAATTGAATTAGATTTTCGTGATCGAGATTTTACACGTTTCTTCTGGACTGATAATTTGAATAAAGAGCCATACGTTTTGAATTTCACGAGAGTTCTTTTGGACTTCGACCTAGCCCATACCTTCTCGCAGCAACTTTAAAACATCATTTTAAGAAGTACAGAGAGCAATATCCTCATACATTTGAGATGCTAAATAGTTCCATTTATGTTGATGACCTCATTTGTGGTCAGAGTGATGTTCCGGACGCTCTACGTACTACCTTGGAGTGCTTGCAAATATTCAGTGACGCAGGCATGTTATTGCGCAAATGGCGAAGTAATTCGAAACAACTTAATTTGTTATGGCAGCAAGAAGGTGTCAAAACGGAATCCTCTGAAACTAGTGATATTGATCTTAGACCTCCAACGAAGGTTTTAGGACTTGCTTGGGATCCAGAAAATGATTTAATTTATTTCGATCCAAAGGATCTATTGAAGTTTATGTCACGTAGAGGAGAATCGAAAAGATTTATTCTGAGTGTGGTTGGTCGCATCTTCGACCCCATTGGAATTCTTGGCCCATTCGTTATCAAATTGAAATGTCTTCTTCAGGAACTTTGGACTCTAGGAGTAGAATGGGACTCTGAACTTCCCCCCAAAGCTACGACACAAGTGGCAGCAGTGGAGTAGCGAAGCTGAGGGCTTGACTGAGATAAAGATACCACGGTTCTATTTAGGTAACATAGATCAAGAAATATTTAAGTGTGAAATACATTGTTTTTCAGACGCGAGTAAATCAGCTTATGGAACAATATTATACTTGCGGTTTGTTACTTGTAATAACGAAATCGAAACTAGTTTCATTTGTTCAAAAGGTCGTGTGGCACCTTTGAAATCATTGACGCTTCCTCGTCTTGAACTGACAGCAGCCTTATTGTCAGCTAGGTTGGCCAAACAGGTGTCATCTTGTCTCAAATTTGATGCTAATATATATTATTGGACCGATTCTCTCATTTCGTACTACTGGATACGCGGCGATTCTTCAGCGTTCAAACCATACATTAAAAATCGTGTTCAAGAGATATAATTGCTCTCTGATCCGATGCAGTGGGGACACTGTCCAGGAAAGGACAACCCTGCTGATCTCCTTTCGCGTGGTACATCTGCCGTCAAGTTAGCACAGAATGAGCTGTGGTGGCATGGCCCACCTTGGCTTAAACTAACACCCGATCATTGGCCAAATCGTCACCGAGATATTTTAGATTCAGAGCTCTGCTCGGAAGAATTAGAACATCGTTCTAGTGTGCATGTGGCAGTTACTCAACAGAGGGAAGCTCTTGTTGACATAAATCGATTCAGTAGCCTTAAGAAACTTTTGAAAACGACTGCTTGGGTTTTCCGATTCGTAAACAATGCTAGAAACATTTGCAAATCGATGGACTTCTACATTACTGCAGATGAAATACAAAATGCTGAATATTTTTGGCTTAAATGTGTTCAATCCGAATTTTATTCAGCTGAAATATTAGCCTTAAAACAAAACGAACAACTTCGATCTAGCTCTGAAATAAAGAGTTTAGTGCCGTATTTGGATGAAAACAATTTATTACGACTTACTGGACGGTTGCTTGAAGCAGACTTATGCTTTGGTGAAAAGCATCCTGTTATTCTTCCTCGACGCTGTAAATTTACAGAATTACTTGTTATTAGGGAACATGAACGAATTGGTCATTGTGGCGTATCTGCAACTTTGACTCAACTTCGGAAAAAATATTGGGTACCTAAGGGTCGTCAGTTAGTAAAAACAATGATTCTAATCTGTCTCGTTTGTAAAAAATACAGTGCCAAACCAGCTGACCAGTTAAGTGGTCAGTTGCCCCGAGATAGAATCACCCAATCTCCTCCTTTCCAACTTGTAGGAATTGATTTTACAGATGCAATACTTGTTAAGGACAATCAAGGGACTCGCAAGTCTTATGTTTCTTTGTTTACATGTGCAGTCACTCGTGCCGTACACTTAGAACTTGTGTCGGACATGTCCACAAAGTGTTTTTACTTGCTTATCGGAGATTCCTCGCTCGTAGAGGTAATTGCAAGGTAATATACTCCGATAATGCACGTACATTTAAAGCAGCTGAAAGGGAGCTAGCATATTTTGCCAACATCTTGAAAGACAGTGAATTTCAAAATTTTGTCGCAGATAAAGGTATTCACTGGAAGTTCATAATTGAACGTGCGCCTTGGTGGGGTGGATTTTACGAACGTCTTGTCAAAACTATAAAGGATCCTTTACGTAAAATACTTAGCAGGGCACTTCTAACATTTGAAGAACTTTCAACGATACTTTCAGAAGTTGAAGTCATCGTTAATCATCGACCACTGACATACGTGGAGAATGATCCAGGAGAGCCGGATCCACTAACACCGGCCCACTTCCTCGAGTTAGGTTGTGGTGACTCTAAATATCCTATACATTTCATCGAACTGATCGACGCCACTACGGCAAAGGAGTCGTACAAGAAAAGAAAGACTTACCGAACTCTTCTTTTAAAACAACTTTGGAGACGCTGAAAGAACAATATTTACTCCAGTTAACAACAGCTAATCATTTTAAAACACCATCTGTTCATAAGAATTTAAAATTAAACGACGTAGTTCTTGTTGAAGGAAATGTAAAATCAAAATTATTGTGGGAACTTTGAATAATCAAAGAAATATTTATTGGAAGAGATGATAACGTTAGATCTTGTCTTGTAAAAACTTTTAAAGGTCTCTTCAAAAAAAAACCCATTCAATTGCTGTACCCTTTAGAAATTGTATAATATACTTGTACTAATTTGTTTATATTTTTCAGATTAATGGTAGGAGATTACACATTATTATTTAATCTCTGTTAAATTTATTTTTGTGAAATCTTGAGGTATGTATCCTAGTATTTGTTTGTTTGTAAATTGAAGCTTTGTCATCTTTAAGTTTCATTATATTGTGTACTTTAATGTATATTTACTTTTTTTCTTTCTAATATGTATAATTTAGATTTGATTAGTAGTATTCTATCAGTATTTTCTTTTTGTAAGAATTGTATTTGAATAATTGTTTGTATTAATTGTGGTTCGATATTTACTGGGTGAACATTCTGTTCACCGGTGGGGTGTGTGCCGAAATATTGACCACGCGAGGGCGCTGGTGTGCGCACATCTGTATTAAAATTGTAAAGATCGTGAGAGTGTGTGTGTGTAACTTGTATCAGAATGTAAGCCGCATCGCGGCAATTCGTATCTAATTAAACATTATTATACCTAAATTATCTCATGGAACCACTTCTTGTGGACTGTCTTAACTAATTCGCCCGGATACACTCCTTTCGTTTCGATAGACATTGCTTCGGTTATAATTCGCTACAACAGGAACACATCTATTTACGAAGTAAGGACAGTCTCGAATTAGTTATTGGACACATCATTCCATTGAGCCATTTCTAAAATAATAAAAAAATAATAAATGCAGTACCATAATTTTTTTTTATCGAAATATATGACTGACATTAATTACGATTACATTTTTCTCGTATTTCATTGTATTATTCAATGTTTGGAATATTCTTGGTAAGATTCGTGGTATTTGTTCAATTCCTTTACATCATAGTATAGCTATAGTTTGATTTATTATTTGTTTTTTAAATCAAATTAAAAAAGAAAAAAAACTGATAACTAATTATGTGTCTAATTTTTATTTATTTATTTACTCTAAAGATGAATAAAATAAAAAATTATATACACATGATATAAGGCTTATAACTATTATTGATTCAAACAAAATCAGTGTAGAGTGATTTTATTCCTAACACACATATAAGTGCTTACGAACCACTTTTGTATATTTCGATTTCCTTGTGAAAGTGTTCCTTTGATAATTTAAAATAATTAACCCTGTTTATTTAAATTGCACTATAAGCTGCTGTCTAATATCTTTTGCAGGAGCATTAGTGGCTGATTATAATATATTCTAGAAGAGCTATTAATGAAAATAAGTTCTTATTACGCTAGCATCAATTAAGTTCAATTATTTTTAAGACTTTAAATCGTCAACTTCCTTATAAATTTGGATTTTTCTTTTGGATTCGAGTTAATAAAAAAATACATGGATTTGTGGATTTTTAAATTTGTTATTACACTCACATGGACAAAAAAATTAGCGCACCGAGAAGAAGTTGTCAAAATGAAACGAATTTTTACATACGCAATGACTACTTTGACACAAGTAAATGATTAGAAAATCAAAGAAAAAGGATCGTTTATTTCAGAGAAAAGGCAAAAGAACGGAGGATTTCATACCCTATTGAACCCTCTCTAGCGCGAATGCGCGATGCGATACGATCCAGCACTGAGGAATTTAAGTTCTGTATGATATCTTCAGATATTTCGTTCCATATTTGCTGTAACCTTTGCCTCTAGTTCATTCAAACTCGTTTGATGCCACACTTGCCGTCCCAAATGGTCCCATATATGCTCGATTTGAGACAAATCTGGGGTTCGGCAGGCCAAGGAAGGGCAGTAACAGTGCAGACAGTCTTGTGACACCCTTGCCGTGTGAGATCGAGCATTGTCTTGTTGAAAAATGGATCATGGGAGCCGTTGCATGAGTGGCAACACATGTGGTTACAGAATGTTATGGAAAATACCGCTGGGCTGTCATGGTGCCACGGATCAATACTAGGGGTCACCGTGTATTGCAGGTAATGACACCCCATACCATCACACCAGCTGTGGGAGCGGTGTGTCGCTGTAAAGCAAAGGCAGGATTAAGGCGTTCACCACGGGGTCTCCATACACGAACACGATTGTCATCACTGCTGAGATTGAATCTGGATCCATCACTAAAGACGACATGGTTCCATTCCACTGCAGTTCAGTTTCCTCGTGCGCGGCACCACTCCAAACGGAGGCCTCGATGGGTGCGCGTCAAGGGCAGCCCACGTAATGGGTACCGCGATCTCAAATGTCCTTCAGCCAGGAGCCTTCGAATGGTTCGAGAAGACACAGGGGCCCTTAGTGAAGGTGCTACCTGTGCCTGGATGGCTACAGATGAAGCAGTTGGTTGTGCGCGTGCATTTATTACGTTGTGGCTGTCTTCTCGAAAACTGGTCTGTCGATGGTGTGTTGAAGCTGGTCTTCATGTAAATGACATCTCTCGAACCCACTGGTCCCAACACCTCCTACAATCAGAGCAGCCTAATTGACAAGCTACTCGCCTAGCTTACCACCCAGCTTCCATTATGCCGATGATTCTCGCCCTCTCAAACTGCGACAACTGCTCATATTTTCTTTGAAAAAGCGTAATGACATGTCTGCCTCAGCTCTTTCTTTGTAATTGATTCATCACACTCCAACAAGCTTCAATTACCTGTTTTAACTCCATGGAGAACGTCGTTAAACGTAATCTACCGCCTATATCTAAAGCGCAATCCACTGCATTTCTAATCATTTGCACATCTTCCCGACATGTACATCCTTTCCGAGTTTCGTTACGATTCTTGAATTATTTCTTGGTGCGCTAATTTTTTTGTCCATGAGTGTATTTATGAAAAATTTATTCAGAGCGTTAGAAAACGGGTGTCAAGGCTAGACATGAGCATCCCCTCGCTCCTGAAAATCAAATAAAACTTACAAACCCTCTTGACTGTTCCAAATTAAATGGAAATTTGTGTCTTGAAAGATATTGTAAAGCAGGATACACCCACAACGCTGTTTTACACACGCTTGCTATGGAAACAATGGGTACCCTTTACCTTGAACATAACTGTTTGAAATTTTTCTGATAATTCCTTTCTCCATGATCCACGTAATGCTGGTGCTGGAGTATTTTGCAACCTTTTCGCACTTACCATGTTCTTTCTGTGGATACTAAAAGAACAGACTATGATGATAAAATGGTATGTCACCTTGGAATAGCTTTTATGTTGTCTTGACACATTCTAAAATGTTGTCATTCTTTCTGACTCACAAGTCACTTTACTCAATAAAATCTATGAAAAGTCCCTCTTTTACAGATATATAGCCAAAATTGGCTCTTGCGCCAATAAACCCTACACTCACTCTCACCCTTTTACAGATATATTGAAATTCCAGATCTTTATTAAAAATTTACAATATCTGAACAAATCTCTGTCACCCTCCCTTCTCATTGCAGAACTTAAGGAAATGGAATGGCTGATTTATTGGCCCAAAAAGGGTGCCTCTGTTCAACAAGTCAATAGCAACCCGACCTTTTACTTCAAACGAGTTTTAAAAGAAAATCCCTCATTAGTTTCCACATGCTATATTGATGAAAAGAATATCTAAGAAAAAGTGGGAAGATCTAGAGTCAGAGAGAGAGATATAGCATCCCGATTGGTTATGCCACGTGATAATGTGTGAAGGTCCCTTGGGACCTCACTTTGAGAACAAGAATAATTTTGAGTCATAAAAGAACCAGTAGCCATTTTTATAAATAACTTTCTTTATTTGGTTATCTTTCCCAAATAGAATCAAAGACTTATGAACAATTACTTCTAATATTACGAGGTTTTAAAGGTAATATCCTTTAAATTAACTTAATTAATGATCCAATTAATTAATTTATTAAATAACGATCACGTAGAAATTACCACGATAAGAGATCTTAGAATTATATTTAATAATGTTCTTATTGAACATTTAACTTTAATCTCACTCTTGAAACTTTAATGAGACTTTAAATATAATTCTATATTTACCACTCGGTTTCTCAATTCTTCATGAAATTAAATTATCTCCAACAATAAAACTTCAATTCAAATTCACTATAACTTTATGTTTCAATATCTATCTCCTACTCCTCTAACTTTACTATTTCGTTTGACTTAAATACTGAATCTAATCTGCATAACAAGGAATCTTGTCCGCTTTTTTGAGTTGATTGGAAATAGGTAGGGAATTAAATTTCCTAAAAAGGTCGGTTCAGAAGGTTAGTGATAAAGTTCCGTATAGATTCGTCACAAATGGCTCATTTCTGAATTCCAAAGAACATGTCTGTCTTGCCACCTACTAACACAAGTGCAAGCTGGCTTCTGATCCTTACTGCGACATCTGTCAAGGCCAATTGGTCATGGATGGCTATCACATTCTCCATTTCAGTGCTCTCCGTGGAAAAACTATCTCTCGCCGACATTGGGAAGCAAGATGTTGATTGAGGAAATAATTGTTTTATGTTTATGTTCTTGTTCTTTTGTGACTCCTATATTACTGTCGAACCGCTCTCCCATTGAAAATAAACATATTTATGAAAAACAGAGAATGTTGCTGAGGCAACACACGAGCTAGGGGTCTAAATCTGTAGAACGGCAGCACATGTTATGTAAGTTGGAAGTTTCTATACATGAAGCACATAAGGTTATCCCAGATTTTTACATGCATTGGCTGAGCACCAGTGCATTTTTGGTACCACATTGCCCTTTTAGCATCATCCAGTTGTTTTCCTTGGTAACATTTCGTAAGCTTAGAATAGTGATTCCCAAAAAAAAAAAGTGGTATATATAGACTCCCATATGGGTCTACGATAACTTGCAAGAGGTCCACACCAGTAAAAAATAGTTTAGGGGTCCATGAGGTGTAAATGGGGTCTATGATAGTTACTCTCATTAAATAAGATAAGGATTTTAACCTTTAAAAAATTTGATCAAGTGGAAACTAGATTTTACCAAATTAAATGAATTAATTTTTTCCCGAGTTAGCTTTATCTAACAGACACAATTTTACTCTTTTTATAAACTTTATTTTACTTTCTCAAGAGCTTTATAAAATACAGTAAGCAAAACCAGCTGGATGAAATTACTAATTCGGCAGGTGTTATATCACTTATATAATAAAAATAAAAAAAATCGAATTGCACTTATTTTATCACAGAATATTTTCTCTGCGTAAAAAAATTACCCCAAACGATATTTTAAGTATCAATTGAATCCTAAAAATGAAAAAAAAAAAAGTTGTTAAATATTTTATTATTTAATAAATTTATTTAAATGTATTTAAAAATCAAAATTTGAAAATTCTGCATTCGATTACCTTTTACCACTCTTTTTCCCTTCTTTTATAGGTTTTTACTTTTAATGAACTTGAAAAGAAAAATTAAATAGATTTTAAAATTTATATGTATATTTAAGTGTAGTTTATCGGCAAAAAAGGTGTTGATTTTTTCCTGTAAGTTGAATTTTGGGTATCCAGATACAGGAATTTTATTTCAAGTTTCTAAAGTATCCGTTTAATTTTAAGAGCCCTTATATGAGTATAATTTCAAAGTATTTTGTGTGCAAAAGTTTCTTTTTTTCCTTTTAGCGCGCAGTTCTTAAACGGACTTTCGCTTTCAATATTGTTACTAAGTATGAATAGTCTTGAATGTATAAAAATTCTGCTGTGTTAAAATTTAAGGTATCCGACTACGTTCGGAGCCGTGATTTTGAAAAGCTTATAAATAGATAATATTTAGGATGTTTAGTGTCAATTAGATTTAGAAATGTATATAAAATTGTTTTAAAAAATATTATTACAATAAAAATGATTCAAGCACAATATTTTGACAAAAAATGAGCATATATATATAGAGAGAGAGAGAGAATGTCCCATTTTCAAAATATTCTTTTATGAAAAATGCTTCTATTATTGTAATATTTTGCCAGTATATATCTCAGACTTCTTTACAGAGGTTGAACTAGAATTTTTGAAATATTTAACTTAGAAGTGGATTTATCCATATTTTACTACAACAGAGGGGAGTAACTTTATTAAAAAATGCCAATAATTATTTCAATTTGTGGTAACTCTGAAAATGCGAATTTTTGAAAAATTCTAGTTTACTCTCTCGAGAAGTCTTTACTTTATATAAGCAAAAATATTTTTTTAGAAGCATTTTTTATAAAAGGAGAATGTTTTGAGAGAAAAAGGAATATTTTAAGTTAATTTTTACCAAAATATTGTATTTAAATAATTCTTTTTCGTCATAATGTTCTTAAAACTATTTTATACATGTATTTTAATCAAAGTGACACTAAATATCATGAAAACTATCCATTCACGCACTTTTTAAAATCACGGATCCGAACGTAGTCGAATACCTTAAGAAATAGTTGTAAATTAAACCACAGAATTTCTTTTTAGTTTTGAAGACGCAGGAAGAAGCCTCCCCTTCATTGTATGAACGATAAGTGTATTAAACAGAATAAGAGATTTACATAAGTATAAAGATTTTATTATAAGTTTAAATATAACTCTCTTTTGATCCATGAAATTTATATTAATTTTGTTATTTATATCTCTCTCAATATTCTTTTTTTCTATCAATCTTCTTTATAATTGAAGCAAAATGGACTCTTCCGTTTCACTGTAATTGATTTTTAGAATAATATATATATATATATATATATATGTATATTCAGTCTCTATTGATGGTCTTTTTATGTTAAATTAAGTTGCTAACATTTGGAATGGAAATCAGTTTTGCATAATATTTCCGAAAAGAACTTTATTCAAAATAAAAGTCATCAATTAGCTAAAATATACTTATTAGTCCATTTTATTTGCTTTCTTTCTTTTATCGCTGTCCGCCTCTTTCCAAAAATAGAGGGAAATATTTCTGAGAGGAAATACTTCTATATATTTTATGTTGTCTATTTCTTATTTTAATATAAGTTTGTTTAAAAGTACTTAATATATGTACAATTGAAATATTTTATAAATTTACATTGAAGAAATAAATTATTAATTATAAGTTATTAAGTAATATTGTTAATTTTTCCTGATTTTGCCAAAATAATGTTGCGGTTGTTACACTACCGGTATGTAATTAAATTTTAATATGTCAGCTGTCATAAATTGGTTGAATAAGTACATTTGAAGTTTTATTTTGTAAAATAAGAAAGAAATAATTCTAAAACTTTTTGCAATATTTTAATGTCGTTGTACGTTTGTTAGATTTTACTTTTATATAGCACATAAATTTCGTGCGAATTCTACTCTGTTTTATATTCGCAAAGTAGTCAAATTAGCCTGGGTTCGAATCCCGGAGGTGTGCATGAATGTTTGAAAATGTATAGTACCTTTCGGCATGGGGTACTCTAATAGCTGTCAAGTCGCATGTCCTCTCGTGAGGTTGGTGGAAGGGAAAAAGAGGTGAAAGGCCCCTTACCTCCCCAAGGGTGATTTTCCTCAAATTCGGGGTGGAACCGAGCAAAATCTTGCTGTCCCTTTCATGGTGCTCAAAGCTAAGGATAACGACAGATGTAAAAATCTAGCCCTTAGTCGCGTTGAATTGCGTGGACCTTGATCTAATGTTACTGTCGATCAGGTGCATAAGCAAAAACACAACAGCCAAATTTACCAATTATTTTTTCAAAAACTAAAGATAAATCCACGAGATTTAAAAATCGCGTAACTCGCGATATTTCTGTAAATCTTTCCATCAAATATTCACTGATTGATTGATTGAATATTAACGTCGCACTGTTCAGCTACATGAGGGCTTTTGGCGACGGACCACGTATTTGAAACCATGGTCAAGTGACGTGGACGACACCTGAGCTGGCAGCCACTCTCCTAACTACCACACCACACCAACGAGAGGACGTTTCAGCTCTCGACAGAATTAGCGTGCATCGCTTCCCTACACGGTGGGTCTTTAGTGATACTGGGATCGAACTCGTGACAAGGCAAGCCATGATCCGATACCTATACCACTCGGCTACCACGGCCAGAAATATAGAAATATTCACTGAATTGTGGTCATTACTTTATTTAAAGTTCACTTTGTTCTGTTCCTGTTGTTTTGAGAGCAGTATTTGCATGTAAGTGTAAATCTGTTGAGAGTGCAGTATCCGTCTAATAACGGTTGCGTAATAAGAGCGGACGTATAACATTTCGTGGTCTGAGCGGACACTTTGAAACTCATCGTGGTATGAGCGGAAACATTTTCCCCAGCGATGCATGTTAAATCTGTCCAGTGAGTGAGTGAGTAATTGAAACAAAAACAGGGTGTGGTCAAAGGTTCGTTCTAATTTCAAATTTTCTAAACTCTAGTTCTGCATCGGTGTGGTTCATTTCGAATGAATCTAATTTATCCATCTAAATTATTCTAATTCTAATCTATTAAGTATTCAAGCATTACGCTCTGCTTCATTTTTAAATATTTTTTTTAATAACGCGAACAAAAGCAGCTACATACTACATGGCCGAAAACAAGTGATCTCACAACAGCTAGTTAATTTTCTTAGGAACAAAAATATCTGCGCATGCGCTTACAGTAATGCGAAGTTAGCAAAAAGTTAGTTCTGGTGTTGACAAGCGGGAACATCCCGCCCCCCGTTGGACGGTGGTCCAACATCTTCGAATGGAAGTGGGCAGACACTTGCAGCAGTTCGGGTGAAGACGCCTCTGGACGTTCTGATGCGGATGACTCTGACTAAACCATCGGATCCAGGATGAATTCCTTCTATGCGACCCAAGGTCCATTCCATCGGAATCTTGCTAGGCTTCTTTAACATCACAAGTTGACCAAGCTTCAGATTGATAGAGACAGCTTCCATTTCTTTCGGGCCTGAAGTTCTCCCAGGTATTCCTTGCTCCATCGTTCCCAAAACCTATTCTTAAGAGACTGAATTAGGGACCATCTGGAAGATAAAGAGATGTTAGTTAACAATTCACTAGGTTCTGGTATCCCCAAAAGTGGAGCTCCCCACCAAAAAATGACCAGGTGTCAGAGGTTGAAGATCGGCTGGATCAGCAGAAAGAGGACACAATGGTCGTGAATTTAAAACAGCTTCGATCTGCGCCACAAGGGTAGTGAGCTCTTCAAAGGTTAAAACAGTTGATTTAGTCACTTTTAAAAGAATTTTTTTCATTGATTTAATATTAGCTTCCCATAGTCCACCGAAATGAGGTGAGGCCGGAGGTATGAATTTCTACTCTATACCTTCTTTGGCACTATATTTTTTGTACAGGATCAGATTGACATATTTTTAATAGGAATCTAAGACATTTTTAGCGCCTTTAAAATTTGTAGCGTTGTCACTCCAAATTGTTGCTGGTTTTGATCGTCTGGCTACGAATCTTCTAAGACTAGCTAAGAAACTGTCCGTAGTTAAATCAGACACTACTTCAAAATGAGTAGCCTTAGTACAAAAACATATGAAAATTGCAATATAGGATTTTAAAGTTACACTAGATCTTTTAGGTTAGGTTTTGTAATTATTGGTCCTGCAAAGTCTAGCCCGACCTTTTCAAACGGTCGAGATGGTACAACTCGATCTTTGGGCAGGTCGCCCATCATTTGGTTAAGTCCTGATTCTTGTTTTAAAACAAGTCAAACATCTGTTTATTACACGTCTCACGGTTTTGACCAGAAGGTATCCAATAAAATTGGCGGATCAGAAAAAGTGTAGTTTGAGTACCTGAATGTAGAGATATTTTATGGAAATGGTTTATAATTAAATCTGTTAAATGGTGTGTCTTTGGCAAGATCAGTTGATGTTTCTGAGAATCTGAAAGGTTTGAAAATTTTAATCTTCCACCAACACGTAACAGTCCATCCTTATCCAGGAATGGGTTTAATGATAAAATCTTACTGTTTTTTGGAATTTGATGTTTTAACTGTAAACACTTTATTTCGGATTTAAATTCAGATTGCTGTACAGATTTTACCAACACTTCTGCAGCATTTCGCAGTTCGGTTGTATTAAAATAATCCTTTTTTCTTTCAGAAATATTAATTTTGGAATTATTGACGAATCATTAACACCATGCAGTCGTTATAATTAATGTATCAAATGAAGAATATTTTTTGATTAAATTATTATCGGGAGGGGATTCTATAGTCGTTGAGTTTACCATAGTTTCTTTACGAAGCTCATATTTTCCTATTTGCTCAATGTCTATCTCCTTTGAGAAATCAAAGCTTTTGGCCAGGAACTCTCATTCTGTATTAACCAAGGGGGTCCCCATGCCACCATAATTCACTGCTTCGTAACTCGGATGCAGACATACCTCTAGACAACAAATCAGCGGGATTATCTTTCCCAGGGCAATGACGCCATTCTATAGGATCAGTATATTTTTGAATCTCTTGGATTCTGTTTTTTACAAATGGTTTAAATCTAGCAGCAGATCCCTTGATCCAAAAATAAGTAATAGATGAATCAGTCCAGAAGTAACGAGATGTTATATAGTTAATAGTTTTGGAAATTTTATAACTCAATCTGGCTGAAAGTAGAGCGCCCATTAGCTCTAGTCTGGGTAACGAAATTGTTTTTAATGGGGCTACCCTACACTTCGAAGCTACAAAATTGGTAAAAGTTTTCCCATTCTTTAATGCTATTCGGAGGTAAACTACTATACCATAAGCTTTCTTAGAGGAGTCTGAAAAACAATGTATCTGAATGTTATCTATTTCGTTTTGAAGGGCATAACCTAAATAGTAGCGGGGTATGCTGAAAGTATTTAATTCCGGAACTTCCTCGCACCATTCATTCCAACTAGATTCTAAGTTCTTTGGAAAGAACTCGTCCCAATCCAAACCCAAGCATCACAGTTCTTGTATTAAAATCTTTAATCTAATTATAAAAGGACTAAGAAAACGAACAGGATCGAAAATATGACCTGCAGCTTGCAACAAGCATCGTTTAGTATTCGTTCGTTTTTAAGAAATTTTATTATACCTCCAGTGTCAAAGTAAAAGGTGCCTTAATCGGGATTCCATGCAACTCCTAGAATTTTAGAAGGAGCCAAAGTTTGAGTTTTAGATTCAACAGATTGGCCGATGTCCATACCAATTTCTTTCCAACGATCACGCAACTCTGGTGAATTAGTTTGCCACTTTCTTAAAATCATACTTGCACCTTTAAAAAATATCGACACTTTCTTAACTTGTTTTAAAAGCTTGTTCTATATTCTCTCTACCCCCTAACTAGATCATCTACATATAAAGAATTATTCAACATTTCACAAGTTTCAGGAAATATTTCTACATACCTTTTCAGGTGATGCTTGATCGTTGCAGCAAGTAAAAACGGGCTGGAACTTACTCGAACAACACGCCAGTCATCCGGTAGCTTTGAATGAGTTCTTCAGGGCCATCCGGGATTTTCATTCCAAAGAAATCTGGTGACATCCCTGTCTTCTTCATCAAGTTGAATCTGAAGGAAGGCTTGCTTTATGTCCGCGGTGAAAGCTACGCGGTTTTCTCTAAATTTTTACTAAAAGAAGAAAAATATCAGGATTTAGATTGGGACCAATATGTAAACAGTCATTTAAGGAGAATTGTCCTTTGGCATGGGAAGACGCATCAAAAACTATACGCAATTTACTCGTTGTTTTATCTTCGCGGATAACTGTCGTATGCGGCAAATAAAATATTGTTTTATCTTCCTTTAATTCATTCGTCACACTCTCAATTATATTTTCAGATTTATTTTCTTCTAATACAGCTCTATATTCATTAAAAGAAAAGGGTCATTAAGAAATTTTGATTGTAGTCCCCTGAATCTTTTAAGGGCAACCGTACGGTTATCTTGCAACTGTTCTTTCATTCCTGGTTTATAAGGAGCCTAACGCTATATCTGTTGTCGGAAAATGAAATTCAGATTCAAACTCTTTCAGGGTTACATCATTACCAATATTCTCTGTAGCGTTAGCCTCAATGCCTAAGTTTTCTAATTCCCAAAATTTAGTTAAATCATCTGAAATTAATTTTCTTCAACGACTATTTTCATTCCCAGGATTGTGTTTGTCATCTCAGTTTTGCCTAGGATACACCAACCGAACAAAGTTTCGGTAGCTACTAGTTTATCATTTAACCTTTTAATTCTATTTAATACGACGTCATAATAGTAATCAGCACCCACTAAAATAACTATCTTGTTATTCCTAAATTCATAACAATCAGCAAGCTTTAATCCTTTCAATTGTTTATTTATCTTTGAAATATTATTATTAGGTACGGTATGTTAGTTGCAGTTATTTGATCAGTTTCCAACGCTTCAATTTCTATGTTTAAAGTCGGTTCGTCACGATTCTCAATTATTACTTTTACTACATTATATGTTTTTTCGGTAGCTTGTTTTAGCACCGAACGAATATACAGATAAAGTTTCTTTCCAAACAAAAGGAAGTTTAAGCTGTCGAGAAATTTATCGAGTAATGAAGCTTCTCATACTACCGTTGTCTAACAAGAGGCGAACTGTTTCAAGTTTATCATCAAGGGAACGAACGCATGAAGTGCACGTTTGCAAAAGTATGGAACATTCAGCGTTTTTTTACTTCTGGTTCTTTATTCTTAATATTATAGTTACAGTGGAAACTGCAGACACTACGTTATTCTCAACATCAAGGTCACGGGTTTTTCTAACCGATTGAAAACAAAGTGATTGATTATGTTTCTTATTACATTTACACATTTCTTTTTCTTACAGTCTAATTCTATGATTTTTTTTTTCTAAGCATAAAAACAACGCCCTTGCTTTCTCAAAATCTCTTTCTTTTCATCTACGCTTAAATCTTTACACAATTCAGAACCATGTTTATCGCTATCGCAGTAAATACATTTTTTTTCTATGACTGGCGTGAAATACTCAAAGCTTCTCGATGAATTACTGTTCAATGGAATATGATTTTTGTTCTGTCTACTGCGCGAAATGTTTTGATTATCGCCTGACACGATTTGCACGTGTTTAGAATTATGAGGGATAAATTTTTTCCTTTGTTGTTGTTGTTGACTAATTCCTCCTGTCTAGCCGCAGGCTAGACCAGGTCCATGAGCCCAAGAGTCCTCAGGAAATCGTACACCAAAGAGGACTGGAATAGATGTCCTCCCTTTCAAGTCCTGCACAAAACAAAAGATGATCTGGAGTTGCCTGTACCAAATTGCATTTAGTACAATTTTCGTAAATTTTCTGGCCTAAGTTATGAAAAAAAAGGAAATGTGGTACAGCCCCTGAAGTACGAAGACCTGGAGCACCCGAAGGTAGGGGGACTGATTTGGCTCCTTCACCTACAGGCCTTAGCTGAGCAAAATGGAGTGGCCTTCACGCCTTGGGTGGCCCTACCGGGAGTAGATACTCCCGACGTACATCGCCCACTCCGCCCAGGTACCCCCTCGCCACTTTGAGGCGGCCCGCAGGACTTGAGGGGGAATTTTTCCTTTCCCCCTTCGAGCCGCTTAGCAGATTTGCTGATTCACGGCATTCGATTTCTATTTTTAGAAATTGCAACAGTTCCATTACATCGAATGTACTTTCCTCTTTTTCCTAATTGGGTAAAATCCTAGGGGGACCCACTGCTGTTTTTGGCACCAAAAATTTTTTCGCCAAAAAGCGCCAAATTGAAGGTTTTCAAAAAGGCGTCAATGACGAAAAACTCTTGGGAAGCGCATGCGTCAGCGGAGGGGGGATGAAATGGGCGTTTCGCAAAAGATGAAATCGAATAAATACATTAAATTAATCATTATATAAAGAAAAAAAAACGGAGAAAGCAATGAAATTTTTTTTTAAAAAAGTATTCTAAAACCAGTGTGTACAACATTATTTACATTTTTAAAAAAGGACGAAAGGGGCGTTTCGCAAAAGATAAAATCGGAGAAATACATGAAATCAATTTAAAAAAATGTTAAAAGCACTTACCTTACGCTTGCATTTCGTCATGATCTGTTGGTGGATACACCCTTGCGATGGATGCAAGGAATTTATGAAAATTCTCATTCACCAACTTGTGATCGTAAGATCGCCGCCACATGTGTCTTATTAACTTTGTCATATTCTTATTAACTTTCAAGTCATTCATCACGAACTCATTCATGCTCTTGCCAAACCAATATCTCGTCAAACGCAAGATAATAGTTATAGCAAGTTTGCTTTCGCTAAACCAAGTGCCCTTTCTCACACTCCGAACGACGTCGTGGCGATTATCTTTCGACTGGTTGCGGCAACGCCATTCGTAGCCGTCAACCGTTCCCTTTCGCTTTTGCAAACGCATATTTTTTTTTACACCTCGAACATACACCATTCTAACGTCTCTTTCTTCCCCTATGTGACCAGGAGCACAAAGAAACCTATCGTAGCATCACTTTAAAGTAATTTCCTTTCACACGCCATTCTTCATTCATTCTAACAACCTCCAGCGAAGTCAAATGTCAAAATGACGTTTTTCGCCTTTTCCGAAAAAAACGTCATTTTGACATTTATTCGCTGAGGTTGTTGATCTATGAAAGGAAATTATAATGATTTTAAATACGAAAATTTACCTACTTTTTGTCATGTTTCATTTTTGTCTATAGAGTTTTGGAATTTATTTCAGAAGTCAAACCATAAACATGGATCGCCGAAATATTTATCTATTTGTAATTTGGGTAGACGAACAGAATTAACATTTTTGTTAGAGTTTACAGAAGATCCATTAATCGAATTGTTAAAAGAATCATTTTGAACATTCACTGTTGCTTGTGATGATACACTAGAATAACTTTGGTTAGTTTTAATTTGAATTTTAGAACACAACACAGAAATTTTCTCATTATATCGAATGCAGATTGTATTTCTGCATCGAATTCATCTTCTACTTGAATAATATTTTGGATCTTATTATCTAATTCTCTTAATTGTTTTTAAATGTTCATTTAAATAATCAAATGTTCCAGTAAAAGATCAATAGATTGCGAATCAAATTCCCTTTTCTAATTTATTCATAACTTTTGTTACTGCTGTACGAGTAACAGCTCTAATTTTCAATTTCTTTATGTAGTAAACTCCTAGGAGAGCCCCACCCTTGGCGCCAAACCGGAAAAAGCGCCAAGCGAAAACGAAATGACGCCAAGCAAACCCGACAACGGTGACAAGTAAATATAGCAGTATAAGATGGATGCGCAATGAAAATATATGTAAAGCAATACGAAATTTAACATTTAAGATAAAAAATATAACAGCACTTACTTTCTTATTGTTGATAAAGTGTAACAACTGCTTTTAAAATTCTGAAAGTCTCGTCGCTGAGTGAGTGATCGCGAGAGCGCCGCCATAAATGCTCAGCGAGGTAATGGTCGAACATGCCTTCTACGTGGCTGGTGTGATTACGGAGGAAACGCTTTATTGCCGAATAACTTACTATTGGAAAACCACGAATTCTTTCTTATACTTCTGCAAACATAATGCGTATTCACACCTTTTTTCGACATCTCCATTCAAATCCATCCAAAACAACACTCTTCCGTTCATTTAATCCCATTTGCTCATTATATTTAGGACATTCATAACTTGAAGCAATTAATCCTTCTTTCATACACCATTAAATCAATTGCTTTCTTGCCTCTAGCATTCAATAACGTAAAAATTCTAACGTGTATTCACTTTACAAGCGCAGCCATACTTTTTCAACCCGGTGCCCAACAACAAAATGAAATTTAAAATGCGCGCCCACAAATGACGAAAATTCTAGAAAAGTTAGGGTTACCGCTATGTTGTATTTAAAAAACAAGGTTACCATGACGGCGCAATTATCGCCAACCAAAGTAATTCGCGCCAAGGGTGGGGGGCTCTCCAGGTGTGAACCCTTTATGTCATCCATTTTTTATAAAATACAGTTACTAGATATGACACACACAATATAAATCTTCAAATCTAAAGCAATCAAAAGTTCTATTCAGATTATAAAAGGTATTTATTACCTTTTCATTTTTTCTTCTAATCTTTCCTCTTCCCGGCCGATGGATGCACCATGAAACAAAACAGGGTGTGGTCAAGGTTGTTCTAATTTCAAATTTTCTCGCAAACCTAGTTCTGCATCGGTGTGAGTGGTTCATTTCAAATGAATCTGCAATTTATCCATCTAAATTATTATTTAATCTAGTAAGTATTCAAAGCATTACGCTCTGCTTCATTTTTAGAATATTTTAATAACGCGAAACAAAAGCAGCTACATACTACATGGCCGAAAACAAAGGATATCACAACAGCTAGTTAATTTTCTTAGGAACAAAAATATCTGCGCATGCGCTTACAGTAATGCGAAGTTAGCAAAAGTTAGTTCTGGTGT